>JBBHAA010003967.1:0-49094 GCA_037953035.1 Aquarana catesbeiana
ATAATGTATATGCATATAATCACACAACATTAACAGGATATATAATGTAATATGACATATAATCACACAACATACAGGATATATAATGTAATATGACATATAATCACACAACATACCAGAGATATATAATGTAATACTGACATATAATCACACAACATACAGGGATATATAATGTAATATGACATATAATCACACAACATACAGAGATATATAATGTAATATGACATATAATCACACAACATACAGAGATATATAATGTAATATGACATATAATCACACAACATACAGAGATATATAATGTAATATGACATATAATCACACAACATACAGGATATATAATGTAATATGACATATAATCACACAACATACAGAGATATATAATGTAATATGACATATAATCACACAACATACAGGGATATATAATGTAATATGACATATAATCACACAACATACAGAGATATATAATGTAATATGACATATAATCACACAACATACAGAGATATATAATGTAATATGACATATAATCACACAACATACAGAGATATATAATGTAATATGACATATAATCACACAACATACAGAGATATATAATGTAATATGACATATAATCACACAACATACAGAGATATATAATGTAATATGACATATAATCACACAACATACAGAGATATATAATGTAATATGACATATAATCACACAACATACAGAGATATATAATGTAATATGACATATAATCACACAACATACAGAGATATATAATGTAATATGACATATAATCACACAACATACAGAGATATATAATGTAATATGACATATAATCACACAACATACAGAGATATATAATGTAATATGACATATAATCACACAACATACAGAGATATATAATGTAATATGACATATAATCACACAACATACAGAGATATATAATGTAATATGACATATAATCACACAACATACAGAGATATATAATGTAATATGACATATAATCACACAACATACAGAGATATATAATGTAATATGACATATAATCACACAACATACAGAGATATATAATGTAATATGACATATAATCACACAACATACAGAGATATATAATGTAATATGACATATAATCACACAACATACAGAGATATATAATGTAATATGACATATAATCACACAACATACAGAGATATATAATGTAATATGACATATAATCACACAACATACAGAGATATATAATGTAATATGACATATAATCACACAACATACAGAGATATATAATGTAATATGACATATAATCACACAACATACAGAGATATATAATGTAATATGACATATAATCACACAACATACAGAGATATATAATGTAATATGACATATAATCACACAACATACAGGATATATAATGTAATATGACATATAATCACACAACATACAGAGATATATAATGTAATATGACATATAATCACACAACATACAGAGATATATAATGTAATATGACATATAATCACACAACATACAGAGATATATAATGTAATATGACATATAATCACACAACATACAGAGATATATAATGTAATATGACATATAATCACACAACATACAGAGATATATAATGTAATATGACATATAATCACACAACATACAGAGATATATAATGTAATATGACATATAATCACACAACATACAGAGATATATAATGTAATATGACATATAATCACACAACATACAGAGATATATAATGTAATATGACATATAATCACACAACATACAGAGATATATAATGTAATATGACATATAATCACACAACATACAGAGATATATAATGTAATATGACATATAATCACACAACATACAGGGATATATAATGTAATATGACATATAATCACACAACATACAGAGATATATAATGTAATATGACATATAATCACACAACATACAGAGATATATAATGTAATATGACATATAATCACACAACATACAGAGATATATAATGTAATATGACATATAATCACACAACATACAGAGATATATAATGTAATATGACATATAATCACACAACATACAGAGATATATAATGTAATATGACATATAATCACACAACATACAGAGATATATAATGTAATATGACATATAATCACACAACATACAGAGATATATAATGTAATATGACATATAATCACACAACATACAGAGATATATAATGTAATATGACATATAATCACACAACATACAGAGATATATAATGTAATATGACATATAATCACACAACATACAGAGATATATAATGTAATATGACATATAATCACACAACATACAGAGATATATAATGTAATATGACATATAATCACACAACATACAGAGATATATAATGTAATATGACATATAATCACACAACATACAGAGATATATAATGTAATATGACATATAATCACACAACATACAGAGATATATAATGTAATATGACATATAATCACACAACATACAGAGATATATAATGTAATATGACATATAATCACACAACATACAGGATATATAATGTAATATGACATATAATCACACAACATACAGAGATATATAATGTAATATGACATATAATCAACATATAATCACACAACATACAGAGATATATAATGTAATATGACATATAATCACACAACATACAGAGATATATAATGTAATATGACATATAATCACACAACATACAGAGATATATAATGTAATATGACATATAATCACACAACATACAGGGATATATAATGTAATATGACATATAATCACACAACATACAGGATATATAATGTAATATGACATATAATCACACAACATACAGAGATATATAATGTAATATGACATATAATCACACAACATACAGAGATATATAATGTAATATGACATATAATCACACAACATACAGGGATATATAATGTAATATGACATATAATCACACAACATACAGGATATATAATGTAATATGACATATAATCACACAACATACAGGATATATAATGTAATATGACATATAATCACACAACATACAGAGATATATAATGTAATATGACATATAATCACACAACATACAGAGATATATAATGTAATATGACATATAATCACACAACATACAGAGATATATAATGTAATATGACATATAATCACACAACATACAGAGATATATAATGTAATATGACATATAATCACACAACATACAGAGATATATAATGTAATATGACATATAATCACACAACATACAGAGATATATAATGTAATATGACATATAATCACACAACATACAGAGATATATAATGTAATATGACATATAATCACACAACATACAGAGATATATAATGTAATATGACATATAATCACACAACATACAGGATATATAATGTAATATGACATATAATCACACAACATACAGAGATATATAATGTAATATGACATATAATCACACAACATACAGAGATATATAATGTAATATGACATATAATCACACAACATACAGAGATATATAATGTAATATGACATATAATCACACAACATACAGGATATATAATGTAATATGACATATAATCACACAACATACAGAGATATATAATGTAATATGACATATAATCACACAACATACAGAGATATATAATGTAATATGACATATAATCACACAACATACAGGGATATCTAATGTAATATGACATATAATCACACAACATACAGAGATATATAATGTAATATGACATATAATCACACAACATACAGGATATATAATGTAATATGACATATAATCACACAACATACAGAGATATATAATGTAATATGACATATAATCACACAACATACAGAGATATATAATGTAATATGACATATAATCACACAACATACAGGATATATAATGTAATATGACATATAATCACACAACATACAGAGATATATAATGTAATATGACATATAATCACACAACATACAGAGATATATAATGTAATATGACATATAATCACACAACATACAGGATATATAATGTAATATGACATATAATCACACAACATACAGGATATATAATGTAATATGACATATAATCACACAACATACAGAGATATATAATGTAATATGACATATAATCACACAACATACAGAGATATATAATGTAATATGACACATAATCACACAACATACAGAGATATATAATGTAATATGACATATAATCACACAACATACAGAGATATATAATGTAATATGACATATAATCACACAACATACAGAGATATATAATGTAATATGACATATAATCACACAACATACAGAGATATATAATGTAATATGACATATAATCACACAACATACAGGATATATAATGTAATATGACATATAATCACACAACATACAGGATATATAATGTAATATGACATATAATCACACAACATACAGAGATATATAATGTAATATGACATATAATCACACAACATACAGAGATATATAATGTAATATGACATATAATCACACAACATACAGAGATATATAATGTAATATGACATATAATCACACAACATACAGAGATATATAATGTAATATGACACATAATCACACAACATACAGAGATATATAATGTAATATGACATATAATCACACAACATACAGAGATATATAATGTAATATGACATATAATCACACACATACAGAGATATATAATGTAATATGACATATAATCACACAACATACAGAGATATATAATGTAATATGACATATAATCACACAACATACAGAGATATATAATGTAATATGACATATAATCACACAACATACAGAGATATATAATGTAATATGACATATAATCACACAACATACAGAGATATATAATGTAATATGACATATAATCACACAACATACAGAGATATATAATGTAATATGACATATAATCACACAACATACAGAGATATATAATGTAATATGACATATAATCACACAACATACAGAGATATATAATGTAATATGACATATAATCACACAACATACAGGATATATAATGTAATATGACATATAATCACACAACATACAGAGATATATAATGTAATATGACATATAATCACACAACATACAGAGATATATAATGTAATATGACATATAATCACACAACATACAGAGATATATAATGTAATATGACATATAATCACACACATACAGAGATATATAATGTAATATGACATATAATCACACAACATACAGGGATATATAATGTAATATGATATATAATCACACAACATACAGAGATATATAATGTAATATGACATATAATCACACAACATACAGAGATATATAATGTAATATGACATATAATCACACAACATACAGAGATATATAATGTAATATGACATATAATCACACAACATACAGAGATATATAATGTAATATGACATATAATCACACAACATACAGAGATATATAATGTAATATGACATATAATCACACAACATACAGAGATATATAATGTAATATGACATATAATCACACAACATACAGAGATATATAATGTAATATGACATATAATCACACACATGGGTTGGACTTGATGTCTTTTTTCAGCCTCACCTTCTATGTAATACTTTGTTTACTTCCTCTCTAGACCAGATGTGACATCATGAAATCGCTCTGGTCCTCCAAGATCATAGATGTGATAAGAGCTCCTATAGTATGAGGATAAACCCCCCACAGGAGGGGGCGCTCTATGGCCTCTACATCCTTCTACAGTTTTAATTGTAAAACAGCCACAGCCTGAGTAGAAAAGCCTTTCCCCGGCCAGCATGCTGCAGAAAGGACCCGTGCTCTCTGTGTGGAAGCAGTGGTCTCTCTGCAGAGGACAAACATGCCACCTGGTGAGTCAGAGCCAGAGCTGCCCAATCAGGGAAGACGAGTTTTGCAAATTAAAGAGAGACCACGGCTTCCGCACAGAGAGTACGGGTCCTTCTCTGCAGATTGCTGGCCGGGGAGGGGCTGTTCTACTCAGGCTGTGGCTGCTTTCTATAGAAAACTAAAGATGGGACTTTGCACACCTTTTGTTTTGTGGATGTAAATTATATTGGGGTTCAGTGGGTAAAGCTCATGCCCCCTGCAGATTGGAGAGCTGTAAGTTTAACACAGCAGGAGGCGTGTCGGACCTCTGCAGAGAGACCCCTGCTTTGCCTGGAAAGTATTTAGCTGATTTAATCTGAAAGTTCAATTGGGTTTTAGATCCACTTTAATTGAGCTGAACTCTCACTGAACTCTTTTACTTCCAATCCAAATTTCTGGATTTTTATGTCAAACACATTAATGTATCCCCTGAAAAATGTCCGCTATCTAATGCTGGACGGAGGTGGGAAACTACAAGTTCCAGCATACCATCCCACAGCTTCCTCGTCTCAGATATAGAAAACATCAGATGACTGTTCTGTACTGGAGATTTAGGAGCCATGTGACATGGAACTCCCCGGGGCCCCCACAGGTCTCACTTCTCCTTCTCGTCTGTTGTCTCGGGGCCAGCCGGGGGAGGGGGAACTGAGTACAAAGTGGAATTTTATCAGCAGGTGATATGAGAATAATGTGATACATTGTATCCGTACTGCGACCTTTATCACTTCCTCCATTGAGACAGGTCTTCTTATCACCCCAACCCTGACCATGGAGACAGGTCCTCTTATGACCCTTCCCCCAACCATGGTGACAGGTCTTCTTATCTCCCCAACCCTGACCATGGAGACAGGTCCTCTTATCACCCCTCCCCCAACCATGGTGACAGGTCTTCTTATCACCCCAACTCTGACCATGGTGACAGGTCCTCTTATCACCCTGCCCCCAACCATGGAGACAGGTCCTCTTATCACCCTTCCCCCAACCATGAAGACAGGTCCTCTTATCACCCTTCCCCCAACCATGGTGACAGGTCTTCTTATCACCCCAACCCTAACAATGGTGACAGGTCCTCTTATCACCCTTCCCCCAACCATGGAGACAGGTCCTCTTATCAACCTTCACCCAACCATGAAGACAGGTCCTCTTATCACCCTTCCCCCAACCATTGGTGACAGGTCCTCTTATCACCCCATACACCAACCATGGAGACAGGTCCTCTTATCACCCCATACACCAACCATGGAGACAGGTCCTCTTATCACCCCAACCATGGAGACAGGTCCTCTTATCACCCATACCCTGACCATGAAGACAGGTCCTCTTATCACCCCAACCATGGAAATAGGTCCTCTTACCACTCATACCCTGACCATGGAGACAGGTCCTCTTATCACCTATACCCCAACCATGGAGACAGGTCCTCTTATCACCCCATACCCCAACCACAGAGACAGGTCCTCTTATCACCCTTCCCCCAACCATGGTGACAGGTCCTCTTATCATCCCAACCATGGAGACTGGTCCTCTTACCACTCATACCACGACCATGTAGACAGGTCCTCTTATCACCCATACCTCAACCATGGAGATAGGTTCTCTTATCACCCCGACTATGGACATAGGTCCTCTTACCACTCATACCACGCACGACCATGGAGACAGGTCCTCTTATCACCCCACACCCCAACCATGGAGACAGGTCCACTTATCACCCCACATCCCAACCATGGAGACAGGTCCTCTTATTACCCCAACCATGGAGACAGGTCCACTTATCACCCCATACCCCAACCACAGAGACAGGTCCTCTTATCACCCACACCCCATTCATGGAGACAGGTCCTCTTATCACCCCATACCCCAACCACAGAGACAGGTCCTCTTATCACCCCATACACCAACCATGGAGACAGGTCCTCTTATCACCAACACCCCAACCATAGAGACAGGTCCTCTTATCACCCCATACACCGACCACAGAGACAGGTCCACTTATCACCCCACACCCCAACCATGGAGACAGGTCCTCTTATCACCCACACCCCATTCATGGAGACAGGTCCTCTTATCACCCCATACCCCAACCACAGAGACAGGTCCTCTTATCACCCACACCCCATTCATGGAGACAGGTCCTATTATCACCCCATACCCCAACCATGGAGACAGGTTCTCTTATCACCCCATACCCCAACCACAAAGACAGGTCCTCTTATCACCCCATACCCCAACCACAAAGACAGGTCCTCTTATCACCCCATACCCCAACCATGGAGACAGGTCCTCTTATCACCCCATACCCCAACCATGGAGAAAGGGTCCTCTTATCACCCCTACCCTGACCATGGAGACAGGTCCTCTTATCACCCCATACCCCAACCACAAAGACAGGTTCTCTTATCACCCCATACACCAACCATGGAGACATGTCCGCTTATTGCCCCAACCATGGAGACAGGTCCTCTCATCACCCCATACCCCGACCACAGAGACGGGTCCTCTTATCACCCCATACCCCAACCACAAAGACAGGTCCTCTTATCACCCCATACCCCAACCATGGAGAAAGGGTCCTCTTATCACCCCTACCCTGACCATGGAGACAGGTCCTCTTATCACCCCATACCCCAACCACAAAGACAGGTCCTCTTATCACCCCATACACCAACCATGGAGACAGGTCTCTTATCACCAACACCCCAACCATAGAGACAGGTCCTCTTATCACCCCATACACCGACCACAGAGACAGGTCCACTTATCACCCCACACCCCAACCATGGAGACAGGTCCTCTTATCACCCATTCCCTAACCATGGAGACATGTCTGCTTATTGCCCCAACCATGGAGACAGGTCCTCTCATCACCCCATACCCCGACCACAGAGACGGGTCCTCTTATCACCCTTCCCCCAACCATGGTGACAGGTCTTCTTATCACCCCAACCCTGACCATGGAGACAGGTCCTCTTATGACCCTTCCCCCAACTATGGTGACAGGTCCTCTTATCATCCCAACCATGGAGACTGGTCCTCTAATGATCCCAACCCTGAGCATGGAGACAGGTCCTCTTATCACTCTTCCCCCAACCATGGCGACAGGTCCTCTTATCACCCTTCCCCCAACCATGGAGACAGGTCCCTCTTATCACCCCATACCCCAACCACAGAGACAGGTCCTCTTATCACCCTTCCCCCAACCATGGTGACAGGTCCTCTTATCATCCCAACCATGGGGACTGGTCCTCTTACCACTCATACCACGACCATGGAGACAGGTCCACTTATCACCCCACATCCCAACCATGGAGACAGGTCCTCTTATCACCCCAACCATGGAGACAGGTCCTCTTATCACCCACACCCCATTCATGGAGACACGTCCTCTTATCACCCCATACCCCAACCATGGAGACAGGTCCTCTTATCACCCCATACCCCAACCACAAAGACAGGTCCTCTTATCACCCCATACCCCAACCATGGAGACAGGTCCTCTTATCACCCCATACCCCAACCACAAAGACAGGTCCTCTTATCACCCCATACCCCAACCATGGAGAAAGGGTCCTCTTATCACCCCTACCCTGACCATGGAGACAGGTCCTCTTATCACCCCATACCCCAACCACAAAGACAGGTCCTCTTATCACCCCATACACTAACCATGGAGACAGGTCCTCTTATCACCCACACCCCAACCATAGAGACAGGTCCTCTTATCACCCCATACACCGACCACAGAGACAAGTCCACTTATCACCCCACACCCCAACCATGGAGACAGGTCCTCTTATCACCCATACCCCAACCATGGAGACATGTCCGCTTATTGCCCCAACCATGGAGATAGGTCCTCTCATCACCCCATACCCCGACCACAGAGACGGGTCCTCTTATCACCCTTCCCCCAACCATGGTGACAGGTCTTCTTATCACCCCAACCCTGACCATGGAGACAGGTCCTCTTATGACCCTTCCCCCAACTATGGTGACAGGTCCTCTTATCATCCCAACCATGGAGACTGGTCCTCTAATGATCCCAACCCTGAGCATGGAGACAGGTCCTCTTATCACTCTTCCCCCAACCATGACGACAGGTCCTCTTATCACCCCATACCCCAACCACAGAGACAGGTCCTCTTATCACCCTTCCCCCAACCATGGAGACAGGTCCTCTTATCACCCCAACCATGGTGACAGGCCCTCTTATCATCCTTCTCCCAACCATGGAGACTGGTCCTCTTATCACCCCAACCATGGAGACAGGTCCTCTTATCATCCCAACCATGGAGACAGGTCCTCTTATCACCCATACCCTGACCATGAAGACAGGTCCTCTTATCACCCTTCCCCCAACCATGGAGACAGGTCCTCTTATCACCCTTCCCCCAACCATGGAGACAGGTCCTCTTATCACCCTTCACCCAACCATGAAGACAGATCCTCTTATCACCCTTCCCCCACCATGGTGACAGGTCTTCTTATCACCCCAACCCTGACCATGGTGACAGGTCCTCTTATGACCCTTCCCCTAACCATGGTGACAGGTCCTCTTATCATCCTTCCCCTAACCATGGTGACAGGTCCTCTTATCATCCTTCCCCTAACCATGGAGACAGGTCCTCTTATCATCCTTCCCCCAACCATGGAGACAGGTCCTCTTATCACCCCATACACCAACCATGGAGACAGGTCCTCTTATTACCCCAACCATGGAGACAGGTCCTCTTATCACCCATACCCTGACCATGAAGACAGGTCCTCTTATCACCCCAACCATGGAAATAGGTCCTCTTACCACTCATACCCTGACCATGGAGACAGGTCCTCTTATCACCTATACCCCAACCATGGAGAATGGTCCTCTTATAACCCATACCCCAACCATGGAGACAGGTCCTCTTATCACCCCATACCCCAACCACAGAGACAGGTCCTCTTATCACCCTTCCCCCAACCATGGTGACAGGTCCTTTTATCATCCCAACCATGGAGACTGGTCCTCTTACCACTCATACCACGGCCATGTAGACAGGTCCTCTTATCACCCATACCTCAACCATGGAGATAGGTTCTCTTATCACCCCGACTATGGAGATAGGTCCTCTTACCACTCATACCACGACCATGGAGACAGGTCCTCTTATCACCCCACACCCCAGCCACGGAGACAGGTCCACTTATCACCCCACATCCCAACCATGGAGACAGGTCCTCTTATCACCCCATACCCCAACCACAGAGACAGGTCCTCTTATCACCCTTCCCCCAACCATGGTGACAGGTCCTCTTATCATCCCAACCATGGAGACTGGTCCTCTTACCACTCATACCACAACCATGTAGACAGGTCCTCTTATCACCCATACCTCAACCATGGAGATAGGTTCTCTTATCACTCCGACTATGGAGATAGGTCCTCTTACCACTCATACCACGACCATGGAGACAGGTCCTCTTATCACCCCACACCCCAACCATGGAGACAGGTCCACTTATCACCCCACATCCCAACCATGGAGACAGGTCCTTTTATTACCCCAACCATGGAGACAGGTCCTCTTATCACCCCATACCCCAACCACAGAGACAGGTCCTCTTATAACCCACATCCCATTCATGGAGACAGGTCCTCTTATCACCCCATACCCCAACCACAGAGACAGGTCCTCTTATCACCCACACCCCATTCATGGAGACAGGTCCTCTTATCACCCCATACTCCAACCATGGAGACAGGTCCTCTTATCACCCCATACCCCAACCACAAAGACAGGTCCTCTTATCACCCCATACCCCAACCATGGAGAAAGGGTCCTCTTATCACCCCTACCCTGACCATGGAGACAGGTCCTCTTATCACCAACACCCCAACCATAGAGACAGGTCCTCTTATCACCCCATACACCGACCACAGAGACAGGTCCACTTATCACCCCACACCCCAACCATGGAGACAGGTCCTCTTATCACCCATTCCCTAACCACGGAGACATGTCCGCTTATTGCCCCAACCATGGAGACAGGTCCTCTCATCACCCCATACCCCGACCACAGAGACGGGTCCTCTTATCACCCTTCCCCCAACCATGGTGACAGGTCTTCTTATCACCCCAACCCTGACCATGGAGACAGGTCCTCTTATGACCCTTCCCCCAACTATGGTGACAGGTCCTCTTATCATCCCAACCATGGAGACTGGTCCTCTAATGATCCCAACCCTGAGCATGGAGACAGGTCCTCTTATCACTCTTCCCCCAACCATGGCAACAGGTCCTCTTATCACCCTTCCCCCAACCATGGAGACAGGTCCTCTTATCACCCCATACCCCAACCACAGAGACAGGTCCTCTTATCACCCTTCCCCCAACCATGGTGACAGGTCCTCTTATCATCCCAACCATGGGGACTGGTCCTCTTACCACTCATACCACGACCATGGAGACAGGTCCACTTATCACCCCACACCCCAACCATGGAGACAGGTCCACTTATCACCCCACATCCCAACCATGGAGACAGGTCCTCTTATCACTCTTCCCCCAACCATGACAACAGGTCCTCTTATCACCCCATACCCCAACCACAGAGACAGGTCCTCTTATCACCCTTCCCCCAACCATGGAGACAGGTCCTCTTATCACCCCAACCATGGTGACAGGCCCTCTTATCATCCTTCTCCCAACCATGGAGACTGGTCCTCTTATCACCCCAACCATGGAGACAGGTCCTCTTATCATCCCAACCATGGAGACAGGTCCTCTTATCACCCATACCCTGACCATGAAGACAGGTCCTCTTATCACCCTTCCCCCAACCATGGAGACAGGTCCTCTTATCACCCTTCCCCCAACCATGGAGACAGGTCCTCTTATCACCCTTCACCCAACCATGAAGACAGGTCCTCTTATCACCCTTCCCCCAACCATGGTGACAGGTCTTCTTATCACCCCAACCCTGACCATGGTGACAGGTCCTCTTATGACCCTTCCCCTAACCATGGTGACAGGTCCTCTTATCATCCTTCCCCTAACCATGGTGACAGGTCCTCTTATCATCCTTCCCCTAACCATGGAGACAGGTCCTCTTATCATCCTTCCCCCAACCATGGAGACAGGTCCTCTTATTACCCCAACCATGGAGACAGGTCCTCTTATCACCCATACCCTGACCATGAAGACAGGTCCTCTTATCACCCCAACCATGGAAATAGGTCCTCTTACCACTCATACCCTGACCATGGAGACAGGTCCTCTTATCACCTATACCCCAACTATGGAGAATGGTCCTCTTATAACCCATACCCCAACCATGGAGACAGGTCCTCTTATCACCCCATACCCCAACCACAGAGACAGGTCCTCTTATCACCCTTCCCCCAACCATGGTGACAGGTCCTCTTATCATCCCAACCATGGAGACTGGTCCTCTTACCACTCATACCACAACCATGTAGACAGGTCCTCTTATCACCCATACCTCAACCATGGAGATAGGTTCTCTTATCACTCCGACTATGGAGATAGGTCCTCTTACCACTCATACCACGACCATGGAGACAGGTCCTCTTATCACCTCACACCCCAACCATGGAGACAGGTCCACTTATCACCCCACATCCCAACCATGGAGACAGGTCCTTTTATTACCCCAACCATGGAGACAGGTCCTCTTATCACCCCATACCCCAACCACAGAGACAGGTCCTCTTATAACCCACATCCCATTCATGGAGACAGGTCCTCTTATCACCCCATACCCCAACCACAGAGACAGGTCCTCTTATCACCCACACCCCATTCATGGAGACAGGTCCTCTTATCACCCCATACTCCAACCATGGAGACAGGTCCTCTTATCACCCCATACCCCAACCACAAAGACAGGTCCTCTTATCACCCCATACCCCAACCATGGAGAAAGGGTCCTCTTATCACCCCTACCCTGACCATGGAGACAGGTCCTCTTATCACCCCATACCCCAACCACAGAGACAGGTCCTCTTATCACCCTTCCCCCAACCATGGTGACAGGTCCTCTTATCATCCCAACCATGGGGACTGGTCCTCTTACCACTCATACCACGACCATGGAGACAGGTCCTCTTATCACCCCACACCCCAACCATGGAGACAAGTCCACTTATCACCCCACATCCCAACCATGGAGACAGGTCCTCTTATCACCCCAACCATGGAGACAGGTCCTCTTATCACCCACACCCCATTCATGGAGACAGGTCCTCTTATCACCCCATACCCCAACCATGGAGACAGGTCCTCTTATCACCCCATACCCCAACCACAAAGACAGGTCCTCTTATCACTCCATACCCCAACCATGGAGACAGGTCCTCTTATCAACCCATACTCCAACCACAAAGACAGGTCCTCTTATTACCCCATACACCAACCATGGAGACAGGTCCTCTTATCACCAATACCCCAACCATAGAGACAGGTCCTCTTATCACCCCATACACCGACCACAGAGACAGGTCCACTTATCCACCCACACCCCAACCATGGAGACAGGTCCTCTTATCACCTATACCCCAACCATGGAGACATGTCCGCTTATTGCCCCACACCCCAACCATGGAGACGGGTCCTCTTATTACCCATACACCGACCACAGAGACAGGTCCTCTCATCACCCCATACCCCAACCACAGAGACGGGTCCTCTTATCACCCATACCCCGACCACAGAGACAGGTCCTCTTATCACCCTATACCTCTACCATCGAGACAGGTCCTCTTATCACCTCATACTCCAACCATGGAGACAGGCGCTCTTATTACACAATACCCCGACCATGGAGACAGGTCCGTTTATCACCCCATACCCCAACCACAGAGACAGGTTCTCTTATTACCCTAAATCCAGAAAATGGAGACAGGTCCTCTTATCACCCCATACCGGAGGTCTTATAGGGACACAGGGTGACAAGGAAACATTGAATGTCACTGTGGTGCCCTGGAGGTCACAGAATGAGATGGGTAAACTTGGGGGCACTGGAGTACACTGAGGTGCCCAAGAAGTCACTTGGGGTCACAGGGTGAGATGGGCACACTGGGGGGGGGGTTGGGCAGTGGATGAAACTGGGGTGCACAGGAGGTCACTTGGGGCCACAGGATGACAAGGGAACACTGGAGGTCATTGCGGTGCCCAGGAGGTCACTTGGAGTCACAGGGTGAGATGGGAACACTGGGTGTCACTGGATGACACTTGGGTGCCCAGGAGGTCACAGGGTGAGATGGGAACACTGGAGCATATGTCACTGGAGCACAGGTCCTCCCCTGCGTACCCCCGGCCCCTCCCCTGCGTACCCCCGGCCCCTCCCCTGCATATTCCCCTGGCCCCTCCTTATCTGGACAGCTGGTAGCTCCGGACACTTTCAAGCTTTTGTAATTTTTTTTGAAAATTCTAAAGCTCAGCAATCCCCCCACAGTACCACCACCCCCCCCCCCCCCCCCACCAGAGAACTAATGTAACTTCCTGTTTCTCTTCCTGTCACAGTTTAGGGGAATATTGTAAATGGTCATTCCACCTAAAACTGATATTCCCATGTTTAACCCCCTTTAGCTCCGGAAGGTTTTACCCCTCTTGACCAGGCCATTTCATGCTATTCAGCACTGCGCTACTTTACCTGGTAATTGTACGGTCATGTGACCCAAATGACATTTATATTATTACATTTTCACACAAATAGAACTTTCTTTTGGTGATATTTAATGGGCTTTTTTTTGTTTTGCTAAATAAATGTTTGTTTTTTTTTCCCTTTCTGCTATAAAACATCTAATAAAGAAAAAAAAAACGAATTTCTTCCTGAATTTTGGGGGCGGCGATCTTCTGTGTCCGGACTCAGGAGGGCAGAATATTGGCCAATTACATTTCAGTTCTGTGTAATGCCGTATAATTGGCCTCTTATTGGTGGGTTTTAACCCCTATGTGAGTTTTTATTGCAGATTCCGCCTGGAGACTATTCTTGCCTGCAGAGCTGACAATCTATAGTGGGATGTGGTGGGGGGAGGGGTCACTGGTGTCTCTGTTGTTTTCTTTGCACAGGGTGGAATCTGACCCCCAAGTCGTCTCTTTCGTTTCTCAGATCGGATCTACAAGCCTGACATTCCAGCCCAACCACAAACACCCCGGGGTCACCTTCACCAGCCACGGCCCCGCATCGTCTTTTATAGACGCCATGTGACGGCTTCAAAGTGGAACTGCGAGCAAAAGTCACCGATTCTGCCAAACGACACCGCCAACCTGAGAGCGTTCCCCGAAATCAGAGCAAACATTGGGAGATTTGGGTGAAATTCGCTATATTGGAGTAAATAAAGGGGGGATTAAGGTGTTTTTTGGGGGGTATAATGAACTTTAACCCTTGTTCTGCTGGAGTTATTTTTTTTCCACACACACATTAACCACTTCAGCTCCGGAAGGCGTTCCCCCTTCATGACCAGGCTATTGTCTGCTATTCAGCACTGCGTTACTTAACCTGGTAATTGCGCGGTCGTGCGACGCTGAACCCAAATGACATTTATATCATTAATTTTCCCACTAATAGAGATTTCTTTTGGTGCTATTTTGATCACCTCTGTTTTTTTTAATATTTTTCGTTTTTTATTGTTTATTATATAAATGAAAAAAGACTGACATTGTTGGAAAAAAAAAAATATTTTTTACTTTCTGCAATAAAACATAATCAATAAAAAAAAAAAAAATTCTTCATAATTTTAGTCCAATATGTATTCTGCTTAGACATGTGCAGAACGAAAAAATGTGTTTTGTTTCGTTATTTACATAAATTCATTTAGTTAAATTAGTTTCATTCATTTCGTTCGTTTTCGGAAATTCGTTTCGTTTTTCCGTTTTCAAATTTTTTCAAATTCAGATCAATTCGAAAAGTTTTCAAATGAATCTCCAGTAGTTTTCGAATTTCCAAAGAGAATAAAATAGAATAGAAAATAAAGGAATAAAATAAAAAAAAATCTATTCTTTTCCTTTTTCTGTGTGAAAGTTATATTGTCTACAAACGATTTCATTTGATTTTTTCTACTAGTAATGGCTGTTATTAGTGATTTATAATGGGACTGTGATAGTGCGGCAGACAATCTGACACTAAGGTGTCCTTTTATGAAAGTGCGGTAAAATACCGCTTTTCAGTTCTCAGGCATTCTCAGAGGAGATCGCTCTCCTCTGAGTGCCTGTTTATGAAAGTGTGTAGATCGCTTCTCATGTTGAGTTGAGGAGCGATCTACAAACGCCGGGAACTCCTGAGAATGGCTCCTCTCACTGTAATCTCGCGTGATATAGCGGGATTACAGTATGAGGAACCATAAAATACAAAAGTTTAACACAAATCAGCACACATTATTCCCCAACATATTAATAAAATAATAAAGTTAAATTCCCCCTACACAATATACATTAACCTAATTATAAAAAAAACATTGTTTTTATCAATATTTAAAGATCATACATGTCCCTATTTAAATGTGAATGGTGTATAGTAAATGAATGTAATGCACATATGTAATGCAGCTATACACCATTCATATAAATGCAAAATACATTTATAATCATTAAAAAAATAATTTTAATAAAGTATACAAGTATAAATATTTATTAATAAATTAAAGTAAAATATATTTCATTATAGATAAACATAAAAATTGATAAACTGGTGCGATGCGAGAACACTGCGAATCCACTGCGGGTTCCCGCATCGCACCGACTCGCATGTCAGTTCACACTGCCATATGCGAATCGCTGGGGAGCGTCAATACATTGTTAAGGACACCCCCAGATCAGCTTGCATATCGCACTGCGAACTGACAGTTCGGACATGAATCGGATCGCATATGTGTGAACACACATGCGATCCGATTCTGGTCCGAACAGAAAAAAGGGTCCTGTGCGTGTTTGCACCGAATGCGGTGCGATATCAGCCATACTATCTGTACAGCTGATATCGCACCGCACAGACATCGCATGTAATGTGAATGGCAGTGTGCTGCAAATAACATGCGATGCCTGTGCGATGTCCGGCATCGCACAAGTGTGAACTGGGCCTAAAAGTTAACACCCCCAAATCAGTTCGCATATCGCAGTGCGATCTGCAAACTCGGACAGTAATCGAATCGCATGGGTGTGAACACCCATGCAATCCGATTCTGCTGTGGACCAAAAAAAGGGTCCTGTAAGAGTTTGGTCCGAGGGCAATGCAAATTTAGCAATACTATCTGTATGGCTGAAATCGCATCGCACAGAGATCGGATGTGATTTTGCACTGCGGTGCGAATCACATCCGATCTCGGACACCGCAGCAGTGGGAACTGGCCCTAAATCATATTGCATTTGCACCAAAATGGTACAGGACCCTTTATTTGGTCCGCACTGGAATCGGATCGCATGGGTGTGAACACCCATGCGATCCGATTCCTGCACCATTACATAGTTCGCACTGCGATCTGTGAAATGATCTGGGGGTGTCATTAACTTTACATTGACACCCGCAGTGGTGCGCAGATGTCAATGTAGGTGCGATGTGAAAACCCGCACAGGAATCACGCTGGTTCACGCATCGCACAAGTGTCAACCCAGCCAGAGACGTGAACATCTAAAAAAAAAAAATATATATATATATATAGCTATATATAGATACATATATATATATATATGTATCTATATATAGCTATATATATATATATATATATAGATGTATATTTATATATATATAGATATATATATAGATATATATATATATATGTATGTATATATGTATATATATATATATATATATATATATATATATATACATACATACATACATACATATATATATATGTATATATGTATATATGTATATATATATATATATATATATATATATATATATATATATATATATATATATATATACACTATAAATTCCTATCCTGCTGGTTTTGGGGTGTGTAATGATGGGCAAGGTGTGCTCTGACTGTTTGGTGAAAGAAAGAAGTCAAAAGACTTCTTTCTTTCTCCAGAATATCAGCCAGTTTCAGGCTTCTCACTCTGATTCTCCACTTCTGAAATGGTGAATCAGAAAGTGAGAATTCTGTCACAGATCGCCAGTGAGGTGTGGAGATCGCACCTTCATAAACTGGCCGTTTCTGTGAATTCTCACTGTGCTGAGATAATCAGCGGAGAACATGTTCTCCGCTGATTATCTCAGTTTCATAAACTGGTAAAGCGCTGAGATCAGCGGTGAGACTCGGGATCGCCGCTGATCTCAGTTTCATAAAAGGACACCATAGAGCCCTTTCACACTGGGGCGGTTTGCAGGCGCTACTGCGCTAATAATAGCGCCTGCAAACCGCCCCGAAAGTGCCGCTACTTTCATTCCAGTGTGACCCCCGAGGGCTTGCACACTGGAGCGGTGCGCTGGCAGGACGGTAGAAAAAGTCCTGCCAGCAGCATCTTCGGAGTGGTGAAGGAGCGGTGTGTATACGGCTCCTTTACCGCTCCTGCCCATTGAAATCAATGGGACGGCGCGGCTATACCGCCGGCAATGCGCCTCTGCAGAGGCGCTTTGCGGTGGTATTTAACCCTTTCTCGGCCGCTAGCGGGGGGTAAAACCGCCCCGCTAGCGGCCGCATACCGACGGTAAAACGCCGCTAATAATAGCGGCGTTTTACCGCCGACGCCGCCCCCGCCCCAGTGTGCAAGGGCTCTAAGGCTCGATTCACACCTATGCATGTTGCTTTTGAGCGTTTTTGGAGGTTTTTTTTTCATGCTTGCCACGTTTTTGAGCAGCGTTTTTGCTGCGTTTTTGCCGCGATTTGCGTTTTGCGTTTTTTTTTTTTTTTTACAGTCTAAAAAAAAAATTAAAAAAAAATTTAAAAAAAACGCATCAAAAATGCTTGTCCATTGAATTCTATTACATGCAAAACGCTGCATTTTGCATGAAAAAAAGTCCCTGACCCTTTCCAAAAATGCAGAGAAACAAAAAAGCATTGATGTGAACATGTCCCATAGGAACCCATGTTAAAAAATTCCCGTGCATTTCTGCAAAATGCATCAAAAAACGCGCTAGTGTGAATGGAGCCTAAGGCCCCTTTCACACGATCGGACCTGTCAGTTTTGACCTGAACGGGCGCTCCATGTTAGTCTATGGAGCGTCGGATGACAGCGGAGACATGTCCGATCCGCTAAAAGCAGACGTATGGCTCTACGTCTAGGTCCGTCGCTGGCGGATCGGATCCGGTGAGATCTGATGAAAACGGACATGCTGTCTGTTTTCGTCCGATCCCTCCATAGGCGGCAGCGGCGCCTGACAAGCCCCTCCCCCGCTCAGTGAGCAGAGAGGGACCTGTCATCCACCGGCTCCGCGGAGATCAACGGACTGATCTCCCGCTGAGCCGGCGGACCGAGGCGGGCTCCGTAGAAATGGAGTCCGCCTCGTGTGAAAGGGGCCTAACTGACGCTGGGGGGGGGACTGATATCTCCAGTGACACTAATACAGTGATGAGTGATAATACTATACACTGTCACTGTACTAATGGCACTGGCTAGGGAGGGGTTAACATCTAGGGGTGATCGAAGGGTTAAACGTGTGCAGATTTGTACTACTAGATCTCTCAATCAGTGCAACGCAGGGATAAGAAACAGAGAGATCGTTTCCTCTGTACAGAGCTCTGGGCTGTGATTGGACACCGCTGATCAGCAGGCTCCGGCCATAAATCATTGGCTGGACTTGCTGACAGACTCCCGCTGTGTACAATCATAGCTGGTGCTGGCCCGGGGTGAATAAAATGGCGGTAGTCACAACTTTTGTCACATGATATTGGCGCTGCTGTTTATCTAATCTATATTGTTAGGAAAAAAATACACTCAGAATTTCATTCTACACAATATAATACTCAATTGTTTGAGAAGATGAGGTTGCATCGAGTAAGAAGATACCAAACATGTCAACCAAAATTGTGTGCACCCGCAAAATGGTAAAAATAAAGGTCTGTATCCCAAATTCTCCATAGGTGACACCCTACAAGTCTTTACAGGTCACCAGTTTAGAGAAAGAGGAGAATTCTTGTTCTCAGTCCGGCATGCGCGGTGCGTGGGGCACCCTACATGTACATTCTCATTCATATGTGATGATAAACTACTGCCACGCCTCCTTCATGTATCCTTACATGTCAAATATCTCCCCTCTGTCTGTTATGAGACCCGAAAAACTGCAGAGTCTGTGGGCGGGTCTGTTGTCTGGAGCTCGGTGGGTGGAGTCGTGATGTCAATAGACTCCCCGCCCACCTCTACACTCCCCGCCCACCTCTACACTCCCATTGGTCAGCCATCAATATTTCTTACACTGAACTTCTGCTGGTCTTGTGAATTATGCCCCAAGATCACCAACATCCAGTCAAAACCCAGGAAAGTCACCACATGACTTCAGCGTGCCCTATCATGCTGAGGTGTGGAGCAGCCAATCCTGGGAGAGCTGGAGAAGAAAGGAGGGGGGATGTGAAATACACAGAATGTCTCTCTCACCTCCTGCATGAGATAAGGAAATCACCCGTCACTCACAGCAGGGGGAGAACTGACTCCTTTTTCTCTGTCTGACAGTTTTTATCTCACTGAAAAAAGATAAGAGGATTGCTAAGAGCTGGATTATCTCTTCCTGGAAAGACTGGCCACAAACGACATGACATCCTCTACTGTACAAGGTACAAGCCTTAATTTAAAAAAAATTACATCTACTTTCTTTTTAATACATTTTCATTTTTTTAACACTTTTTTTTCTCTTTTTATTTTTCTTTATTTCTATTGCTGTCTGACAAGCTATTACGAATGTTACAGAAGCTCCTTTCGTCCGTGTCCCCTGTATGTAGGAACGCCGCTATTCTCTCTTGTTCATGTACTATGTACTATGAGACTATGTACTGTGGGACTATCTACTAAGGACTACGTATTATGGGACTATGTGCTGTGGACTATGTACTGAGGGACTATGTACTGTGGACTATGTGCTGTGAGACTATGTAGTGTGGGACTATGTACTATGGGACTATGTACTGTGGACTATGTACTATGGGACTATGTAATGTGGACTATGTACTGTGGGACTATGTACTGTGGACTATATACTGTGAGACTATGTAATGTGGACTATGTGCTGCGGGACTATGTACTGTGGACTATGTACTGAGGGACTATGTACTGTGGACTATGTACTGTGGGACTATGTAATGTGGACTATGTACTGTGGGACTATGTACTGTGGACTATATACTGTGAGACTATGTAATGTGGACTATGTGCTGCGGGACTATGTACTGTGGACTATGTACTGAGGGACTATGTACTGTGGACTATGTGCTGTGAGACTATGTAGTGTGGGACTATGTACTATGGGACTATGTACTGTGGACTATGTACTATGGGACTATGTCCTGTTTACTATGTAGTGTGGGACTATGTACTATGGGACAATGTACTGTGGGACTATCTACTATAGGACTATGTATTATGGGACTATGTGCTGCAGGACTATGTACTGTGGACTATGTGCTGTGAGACTATGTAATGTGGACTATGTGCTGTGAGACTATGTAATGTGGACTATGTAATGTGGACTATGTACTGTGGACTATGTGCTGTGAGACTATGTAATGTGGACTATGTACTGTGGACTATGTACTGTGGACTATGTACTGTGGGACTATGTACTATGTACTGTGGGCTATGTACTGTGGGACTATGTGCTGTGGACTATGTACTGTGGACTATGTACCGTGGACTATGAACTGTTGGACTACGTACTGTGGACTATGCAGTATGGACTATGTACTGTGGGACTATGTACTGTGGACTATGTACTGTGGACTATGTACTGTGGACTATGTGCTGTGGACTATGTACTGTGGACTATGTGCTGTGGACTATGTACTATGTGCTGTGGGACTATGTACAGTGGACTATGTACTGTGGAGTATGTGCTGTGGGACTATGTACTATGGACTATGTGCTGTGGACTATGTACTGTGGGACTATGTACTTTGGACTATGTACTGTGGGACTATCTACTAAGGACTACGTATTATGGGACTATGTGCTGTGGACTATGTACTGAGGGACTATGTACTGTGGACTATGTGCTGTGAGACTATGTAGTGTGGGACTATGTACTATGGGACTATGTACTGTGGACTATGTACTATGGGACTATGTAATGTGGACTATGTACTGTGGGACTATGTACTGTGGACTATATACTGTGAGACTATGTAATGTGGACTATGTGCTGCGGGACTATGTACTGTGGACTATGTACTGAGGGACTATGTACTGTGGACTATGTACTGTGGGACTATGTAATGTGGACTATGTACTGTGGGACTATGTACTGTGGACTATATACTGTGAGACTATGTAATGTGGACTATGTGCTGCGGGACTATGTACTGTGGACTATGTACTGAGGGACTATGTACTGTGGACTATGTGCTGTGAGACTATGTAGTGTGGGACTATGTACTATGGGACTATGTACTGTGGACTATGTACTATGGGACTATGTCCTGTTTACTATGTAGTGTGGGACTATCTACTATAGGACTATGTATTATGGGACTATGTGCTGCAGGACTATGTACTGTGGACTATGTGCTGTGAGACTATGTAATGTGGACTATGTGCTGTGAGACTATGTAATGTGGACTATGTAATGTGGACTATGTACTGTGGACTATGTGCTGTGAGACTATGTAATGTGGACTATGTACTGTGGACTATGTACTGTGGGACTATGTACTGTGGACTATGTACTGTGGGACTATGTACTATGTACTGTGGGCTATGTACTGTGGGACTATGTGCTGTGGACTATGTACTGTGGACTATGTACCGTGGACTATGAACTGTTGGACTATGTACTGTGGACTATGCAGTATGGACTATGTACTGTGGGACTATGTACTGTGGACTATGTACTGTGGACTATGTACTGTGGACTATGTGCTGTGGACTATATGCTGTGGACTATGTACTGTGGACTATGTGCTGTGGACTATGTACTATGTGCTGTGGGACTATGTACAGTGGACTATGTACTGTGGAGTATGTGCTGTGGGACTATGTACTATGGACTATGTGCTGTGGACTATGTACTGTGGGACTATGTACTTTGGACTATGTACTGTGGGACTATGTACTGTGGACTATGTACTGTGGACTATGTAGTGTGGACTATGTACTATGGGACTATGTACTGTGGACTATGTACTGTAGGACTATGTACTGCGGACTATGTACTGTGGACTATGTGCTGTGGGACTATGTACTGTGGACTATGTACTGTGGACTATGTACTGCGGACTATGTACTGTGGACTATGTGCTGTGGGACTATGTACTGTGGACTATATACTGTGGACTATGTGCTGTGGACTATGTGCTGTGGACTATGTGCTGTGGACTATGTACTATGGGACTATGTACTGTGGACTATGTACTGTGGACTATGTACTATGGGACTATGTCCTGTTTACTATGTAGTGTGGGACTATGTACTGTGGGACTATCTACTATAGGACTATGTATTATGGGACTATGTGCTGCGGGACTATGTACTGTGGACTATGTGCTGTGAGACTATGTAATGTGGACTATGTATTGTGGACTATGTACTGTGGACTGTTTACTGTGGACTATGTGCTGTGGACTATGTACTGTGGGACTATGTACTGTGGACTATGTACTGTGGACTATGTACTGTGGACTATGTATTGTGGACTATGTGCTGTGGGACTATGTACTGTGGACTATGTACTGTGGACTATGTATTGTGGACTATGTACTGTGGACTATGTAGTGTGGACTATGTACTGTGGACTATGTAGTGTGGACTATGTACTGTGGACTATGTACTGTGGACTATGTAGTGTGGACTATGTACTGTGGACTATGTACTGTGGACTATATATTGTGGACTATGTGCTGTGGGACTATGTACTGTGGACTATGTAGTGTGGACTATGTACTGTGGACTATGTACTGTGGACTATGTACTGTGGACTATGTAGTGTGGACTATGTACTGTGGACTATGTAGTGTGGACTATGTACTGTGGACTATGTACTGTGGACTATGTAGTGTGGACTATGTACTGTGGACTATGTGCTGTGGGACTATGTACTGTGGACTATGTACTGTGGACTATGTACTGTGGACTATGTACTGTGGACTATGTATTGTGGACTATGTGCTGTGGGACTATGTACTGTGGACTATGTATTGTGGACTATGTGCTGTGGGACTATGTACTGTGGACTATGTACTGTGGACTATGTATTGTGGACTATGTACTGTGGACTATGTAGTGTGGACTATGTACTGTGGACTATGTACTGTGGACTATGTATTGTGGACTATATGCTTTGGGACTATGTACTGTGGACTATGTATTGTGGACTATGTGCTGTGGGACTATGTACTGTGGACTATGTACTGTGGACTATGTACTGTGGACTATGTATTGTGGACTATGTGCTGTGGGACTATGTACTGTGGACTATGTATTGTGGACTATGTGCTGTGGGACTATGTACTGTGGACTATGTACTGTGGACTATGTACTGTGGACTATGTATTGTGGACTATGTACTGTGGACTATGTAGTGTGGACTATGTACTGTGGACTATGTAGTGTGGACTATGTAGTGTGGACTATGTACTGTGGGACTATGTACTGTGGACTATGTAGTGTGGACTATGTACTGTGGGACTATGTACTGTGGACTATGTAGTGTGGACTATGTACTGTGGACTATGTAGTGTGGACTATGTACTGTGGACTATGTAGTGTGGACTATGTACTGTGGACTATGTATTGTGGACTATGTACTGTGGACTATGTAGTGTGGACTATGTACTGTGGACTATGTAGTGTGGACTATGTAGTGTGGACTATGTACTGTGGGACTATGTACTGTGGACTATGTAGTGTGGACTATGTACTGTGGACTATGTAGTGTGGACTATGTACTGTGGACTATGTACTGTGGACTATATATTGTGGACTATGTGCTGTGGGACTATGTACTGTGGACTATGTAGTGTGGACTATGTACTGTGGACTATGTACTGTGGACTATGTACTGTGGACTATGTATTGTGGACTATGTGCTGTGGGACTATGTACTGTGGACTATGTATTGTGGACTATGTGCTGTGGGACTATGTACTGTGGACTATGTACTGTGGACTATGTATTGTGGACTATGTACTGTGGACTATGTACTGTGGACTATGTAGTGTGGACTATGTATTGTGGACTATGTGCTGTGGGACTATGTACTGTGGACTATGTAGTGTGGACTATGTACTGTGGACTATGTGCTGTAAACTATGTACTGTGGACTATGTATTGTGGACTATGTGCTGTGGGACTATGTACTGTGGACTATGTACTGTGGACTATGTATTGTGGACTATGTGCTGTGGGACTATGTACTGTGGACTATGTACTGTGGACTATGTACTGTGGACTATGTGCTGTGGGACTATGTACTGTGGACTATGTAGTGTGGACTATGTACTGTGGACTATGTGCTGTAAACTATGTACTGTGGACTATGTATTGTGGACTATGTGCTGTGGGACTATGTACTGTGGACTATGTACTGTGGACTATGTATTGTGGACTATGTGCTGTGGGACTATGTACTGTGGACTATGTACTGTGGACTATGTATTGTGGACTATGTGCTGTGGGACTATGTACTGTGGACTATGTACTGTGGACTATGTACTGTGGACTATGTATTGTGGACTATGTACTGTGGACTATGTACTGTGGACTATGTAGTGTGGACTATGTACTGTGGACTATGTACTGTGGACTATGTACTGTGGACTATGTATTGTGGACTATGTGCTGTGGGACTATGTACTGTGGACTATGTACTGTGGACTATGTACTGTGGACTATGTATTGTGGACTATGTATTGTGGACTATGTGCTGTGGGACTATGTATTGTGGAGTATAAAGCTGGCACTAATATGAATTTTATCTGCAACTCCAGAGCATGAATGCACCCAGAACCTGAAACATGTCAGTGTAATGAAGTGGGACCCCTCCCCCACACCTGACTGTGAGAAGACAATATGAATACAGACTGGAGGTGTTATACTGGCGGGTCATTTTTTCTTTACTAAACCCTTTCTGTAGGGGGTGCGGGGCCAGGCTGTGCTGTCTGGAAGGGTGTCGGATCACAGATGGAGCTCTTCGTTCTTCATTCTCATAGAGGGAGGAGCCGCAGGTGATGAGTGTGAAATGTCTCACCTGGGGGGATGGGCTCCCCGTTGGGGGTCTTTGTGATCCTCCTGCACTGAATATTCACAATTAGCACCTTCTAATGAATCATCTGATAAACATTTACCTCATCCAGACAATAAAAACACCACAGACCCCCCCCCCCCTTTACCAGAAGGCAGAGCAGGCCTCAGCCTACGGGCTGCACAGACAGTGGGGCAACTTCTTCCTTTACAACCATCAGATGCAGATTTCCCATCAGCAGAATTACAATTTATATCATATCAGAATATTCACACATTGCTAGAATGTTCTGTGTGATATGGAGCGGGAGCACCGAGGGGGGACCTACAGGAGGGGACCCTCCAAACCCACCGCCCTCCAGTAGGTGACTTCGCCCTCCACTTAGAGAGGATTTATCACGATTGGACTGACAGACCCGTTCACAGGAGGTGATGGAACTAGACTTCCCCGCGTGCTGGAAAATATCCAAGTGCTGGGGGGAGGGAAGAAAAGGTCACATTGCCAGCAAGGAAATGCCACATTTTCTGCCCCCAAACCCTGTGCACCCTACAGAGCATCCGGAAAGTACTCACAGGGCTTCACTTGTTCCACATTTTCTTATGTTACAGCCTCATTCCAAAATGGATTCAATTCATTATTTTCCTTCAAATTCTACAAACATTCCCCATAATGACAACGTGAGAGAAGATTGTTTGCAAATTGCTTAAAAATAAAAAAGGAAAAATCCCCATGTACATAAGTATCACAGACTCCTCCCATGTACATAAGTATCACAGGCTCCTCCCACGTACATAAGTATCACAGGCTCCTCCCACGTACATAAGTATCACAGGCTCCTCCCATGTACATAAGTATCACAGGCTCCTCCCACGTACATAAGTATCACAGGCTCCTCCCATGTACATAAGTATCACAGGCTCCTCCCATGTACATAAGTATCACAGGCTCCTCCCATGTACATAAGTATCACAGGCTCCTCCCACGTACATAAGTATCACAGACTCCTCCCATGTACATAAGTATCACAGGCTCCTCCCATGTACATAAGTATCACAGGCTCCTCCCATGTACATAAGTATCACAGGCTCCTCCCATGTACATAAGTATCACAGGCTCCTCCCATGTACATAAGTATCACAGGCTCCTCCCATGTACATAAGTATCACAGGCTCCTCCCATGTACATAAGTATCACAGGCTCCTCCCATGTACATAAGTATCACAGGCTCCTCCCATCTACATAAGTATCACAGACTCCTCCCATCTACATAAGTATCACAGGCTCCTCCCATGTACATAAGTATCACAGGCTCCTCCCATGTACATAAGTATCACAGGCTCCTCCCATCTACATAAGTATCACAGGCTCCTCCCATGTACATAAGTATCACAGGCTCCTCCCATCTACATAAGTATCACAGGCTCCTCCCATGTACATAAGTATCACAGACTCCTCCCATGTACATAAGTATCACAGGCTCCTCCCATGTACATAAGTATCACAGGCTCCTCCCATCTACATAAGTATCACAGACTCCTCCCATCACAGGCTCCTCCCATGTACACTAGTATCACAGACTCCTCCCATGTACATAAGTATCACAGGCTCCTCCCATGTACATAAGTATCACAGACTCCTCCCATGTACATAAGTATCACATACTCCTCCCATGTACATAAGTATCACAGGCTCCTCCCATGTACACTAGTATCACAGACTCCTCCCATGTACATAAGTATCACAGGCTCCTCCCATGTACATAAGTATCACAGGCTCCTCCCATCTACATAAGTATCACAGACTCCTCCCATCACAGGCTCCTCCCATGTACACTAGTATCACAGACTCCTCCCATGTACATAAGTATCACAGGCTCCTCCCATGTACATAAGTATCACAGACTCCTCCCATGTACATAAGTATCACATACTCCTCCCATGTACATAAGTATCACAGGCTCCTCCCATGTACACTAGTATCACAGACTCCTCCCATGTACATAAGTATCACAGACTCCTCCCATGTACATAAGTATCACAGGCTCCTCCCATGTACATAAGTATCACAGACTCCTCCCATGTACATAAGTATCACATACTCCTCCCATGTACATAAGTATCACAGGCTCCTCCCATGTACATAAGTATCACAGACTCCTCCCATGTACATAAGTATCACAGGCTCCTCCCATGTACATAAGTATCACAGGCTCCTCCCATCTACATAAGTATCACAGGCTCCTCCCATGTACATAAGTATCACAGGCTCCTCCCATGTACATAAGTATCACAGGCTCCTCCCATGTACATAAGTATTACAGGCTCCTCCCATGTACATAAGGAGTCTGTGATACTTTTGTACATGGGAGGAGCCTGTGATACTTATGTACATGGGAGGAGCCTGTGATACTTATGTACATGGGAGGAGCCTGTGATACTTATGTACATGGGAGGAGCCTGTGACACTTATGTACATGGGAGGAGCCTGTGATACTTATGTAGATGGGAGGAGCCTGTGATACTTATGTAGATGGGAGGAGCCTGTGATACTTATGTAGATGGGAGGAGCTTGTGATACTTATGTACATGGGAGGAGCCTGTGATACTTATGTACATGGGAGGAGCCTGTGATACTTATGTACATGGGGGAGCCTGTGATGGGAGGAGCCTGTGATACTTATGTACATGGGAGGAGCCTGTGATACTTATGTACATGGGAGGAGCCTGTGATACTTATGTACATGGGGGAGTCTGTGATGGGAGGAGCCTGTGATACTTATGTACATGGGAGGAGCCTGTGATACTTATGTACATGGGAGGAGCCTGTGATACTTATGTAGATGGGGGAGTCTGTGATGGGAGGAGCCTGTGATACTTATGTACATGGGGGAGTCTGTGATGGGAGGAGCCTGTGATACTTATGTACATGGGGGAGTCTGTGATGGGAGGAGCCTGTGATACTTATGTACATGGGAGGAGTCTGTGATACTTATGTACATGGGAGGAGCCTGTGATACTTATGTACATGGGGGAGTCTGTGATGGGAGGAGCCTGTGATACTTATGTACATGGGAGGAGCCTGTGATACTTATGTACATGGGAGGAGTCTGTGATACTTTTGTACATGGGAGGAGCCTGTGATACTTATGTACATGGGAGGAGCCTGTGATACTTATGTACATGGGAGGAGCCTGTGACACTTATGTACATGGGAGGAGCCTGTGATACTTATGTAGATGGGAGGAGCCTGTGATACTTATGTACATGGGAGGAGCCTGTGATACTTATGTACATGGGAGGAGCCTGTGATACTTATGTACATGGGAGGAGACTGTGATACTTATGTACATGGGGGAGCCTGTGATGGGAGGAGCCTGTGATACTTATGTACATGGGAGGAGCCTGTGATACTTATGTACATGGGAGGAGTCTGTGATGGGAGGAGCCTGTGATACTTATGTACATGGGAGGAGCCTGTGATACTTATGTACGTGGGAGGAGCCTGTGATACTTATGTACATGGGAGGAGTCTGTGATACTTATGTACATGGGAGGAGCCTGTGATACTTATGTACATGGGAGGAGCCTGTGATACTTATGTACATGGGAGGAGCCTGTGATACTTATGTACATGGGAGGAGCCTGTGACACTTATGTACATGGGAGGAGCCTGTGATACTTATGTAGATGGGAGGAGCCTGTGATACTTATGTAGATGGGAGGAGCCTGTGATACTTATGTAGATGGGAGGAGCTTGTGATACTTATGTACATGGGAGGAGCCTGTGATACTTATGTACATGGGAGGAGCCTGTGATACTTATGTACATGGGGGAGCCTGTGATGGGAGGAGCCTGTGATACTTATGTACATGGGAGGAGCCTGTGATACTTATGTACATGGGAGGAGCCTGTGATACTTATGTACATGGGGGAGTCTGTGATGGGAGGAGCCTGTGATACTTATGTACATGGGAGGAGCCTGTGATACTTATGTACATGGGAGGAGCCTGTGATACTTATGTAGATGGGGGAGTCTGTGATGGGAGGAGCCTGTGATACTTATGTACATGGGGGAGTCTGTGATGGGAGGAGCCTGTGATACTTATGTACATGGGGGAGTCTGTGATGGGAGGAGCCTGTGATACTTATGTACATGGGAGGAGTCTGTGATACTTATGTACATGGGAGGAGCCTGTGATACTTATGTACATGGGGGAGTCTGTGATGGGAGGAGCCTGTGATACTTATGTACATGGGAGGAGCCTGTGATACTTATGTACATGGGGGAGTCTGTGATGGGAGGAGCCTGTGATACTTATGTACATGGGAGGAGCCTGTGATACTTATGTACGTGGGAGGAGCCTGTGATACTTATGTACATGGGAGGAGCCTGTGATACTTATGTACATGGGAGGAGTCTGTGATACTTATGTACATGGGAGGAGCCTGTGAAAATAATGAATTTAATCTATTTTGGAATAAGGCTGTAACATAACAAAATGTGGAACAAGTGAAGCGCTGTGAGTACTTTTCAGATGCATTATAAATTCTCTACCCGCAACTTCTCAGTCTCCCCCTCCAAACTCTCTGCACCCCATATTCTTTGTCCCCCCCAAACTGCACTGAAAACTCTCTGCGCTGCACTGACCTCCATCCTGCACAGCCCAACAATTCCGAGTCTGTGACTCACATCCAGAATCCAGAGGAGAGATCGACCAATCGGATGTTTATAGAGTGACGCCATGGGAATGGTGGCTTTACTGCAACTACTTCTCACCCCTCCCCCCCAGCCTGGGCCAAGGGGAATATATACAATGTATAATATACTATCATATATACACTCTATACACATATAATAGATACAATGTATAATGAATATTTATCATCAATTATATAAAGCCTATACAAATGTAATACAGTATATAGTATATACACGCTATACATATATAACACAATAAAAATAAAATGAAGTGGGGGTGGGGTGACGTCTCTCCTCTGGTATGTATCTTGTTGCGGCGCACAGTGTTTATTTATTTAGGGCGGAGTCACACCTTTGTGCTTGTGATAAAACTCACCTTCTAAGGTGCATTGTGGGACATCATCATTCATTTTCAGTGGAGAAATCCCCCCTCCCCCAGCAAACATATCCGGGAAAAACAAACACACCTGCGCTACGGCGCAACGCCAGAGAGACGCCAGAGAGGAGCCAGAGAGACGCCAGAGAGGAGCCAGAGAGGAGACAGAGAGACACCAGAGAGGAGACAGAGAGGAGCCAGAGAGGAGACAGAGAGACACCAGAGAGGAGACAGAGAGGAGCCAGAGAGGAGACAGAGAGACACCAGAGAGACGCCAGAGAGACGCCAGAGAGGAGACAGAGAGACACCAGAGAGGAGACAAGGAGACGCCAGAGAGGAGCCAGAGAGACGCCAGAGAGACGCCAGAGAGACGCCAGAGAGGAGACAGAGAGACACCAGAGAGGAGACAGAGAGGAGCCAGAGAGGAGACAGAGAGACACCAGAGAGGAGACAGAGAGGAGCCAGAGAGGAGACAGAGAGACACCAGAGAGGAGCCAGAGAGGAGCCAGAGAGGAGACAGAGAGACACCAGAGAGGAGCCAGAGAGGAGACAGAGAGACACCAGAGAGGAGCCAGAGAGGAGACAGAGAGACACCAGAGAGGAGCCAGAGAGACGCCAGAGAGGAGCCAGAGAGACGCCAGAGAGGAGCCAGAGAGGAGCCAGAGAGGAGCCAGGGAGACGCCAGAGAGGAGACAGAGAGACACCAGAGAGGAGCCAGAGAGACACCAGAGAGGAGCCAGAGAGGAGACAGGGAGACGCCAGAGAGGAGCCAGAGAGACGCCAGAGAGGAGCCAGAGAGGAGCCAGAGAGACACCAGAGAGGAGCCAGAGAGGAGACAGAGAGACGCCAGAGAGGAGCCAGAGAGACGCCAGAGATGAGCCAGAGAGACGCCAGAGAGGAGCCAGAGAGGAGGCAGAGAGACGCCAGAGAGGAGCCAGAGAGACGCCAGAGAGGAGCCAGAGAGACGCCAGAGAGACGCCAGAGAGACGCCAGAGAGGAGCCAGAGAGGAGCCAGAGAGACACCAGAGAGGAGCCAGAGAGACGCCAGAGAGGAGCCAGAGAGGAGCCAGAGAGGAGCCAGAGAGACACCAGAGAGGAGCCAGAGAGACGCCAGAGAGGAGCCAGAGAGACGCCAGAGAGGAGCCAGAGAGACGCCAGAGAGGAGCCAGAGAGACGCCAGAGAGGAGCCAGAGAGGAGCCAGAGAGACGCCAGAGAGGAGCCAGAGAGGAGCCAGAGAGGAGCCAGAGAGGAGCCAGAGAGACGCCAGAGAGACGCCAGAGAGATGCCAGAGAGGAGCCAGAGAGGAGCCAGAGAGACACCAGAGAGGAGCCAGAGAGACGCCAGAGAGATGCCAGAGAGGAGCCAGAGAGGAGCCAGAGAGACACCAGAGAGGAGCCAGAGAGACGCCAGAGGGGAGCCAGAGAGGAGCCAGAGAGACGCCAGAGAGGAGCCAGAGAGGAGCCAGAGAGACACCAGAGAGGAGCCAGAGAGGAGCCAGAGAGACGCCAGAGAGACACCAGAGAGGAGCCAGAGAGGAGCCAGAGAGATGCCAGAGAGGAGCCAGAGAGGAGCCAGAGAGATGCCAGAGAGGAGCCAGAGAGATGCCAGAGAGGAGCCAGAGAGGAGCCAGAGAGGAGCCAGAGAGATGCCAGAGAGGAGCCAGAGAGATGCCAGAGAGGAGCCAGAGAGGAGCCAGAGAGATGCCAGAGAGGAGCCAGAGAGATGCCAGAGAGGAGCCAGAGAGGAGCCAGAGAGATGCCAGAGAGGAGCCAGAGAGATGCCAGAGAGGAGCCAGAGAGATGCCAGAGAGGAGCCAGAGAGGAGCCAGAGAGATGCCAGAGAGGAGCCAGAGAGATGCCAGAGAAGAGCCAGAGAGGAGCCAGAGAGGAGCCAGAGAGATGCCAGAGAGGAGACAGAGAGACACCAGAGAGGAGCCAGAGAGGAGCCAGAGAGACGCCAGAGAGGAGCCAGAGAGGAGACAGAGAGACGCCAGAGAGGAGCCAGAGAGACGCCAGAGAGGAGCCAGAGAGGAGCCAGAGAGACGCCAGAGAGGAGCCAGAGAGGAGACAGAGAGACGCCAGAGAGGAGCCAGAGAGGAGCCAGAGAGGAGCCAGAGAGATGCCAGAGAGGAGCCAGAGAGATGCCAGAGAGGAGCCAGAGAGACGCCAGAGAGGAGCCAGAGAGACGCCAGAGAGGAGCCAGAGAGGAGCCAGAGAGGAGCCAGAGAGATGCCAGAGAGGAGTCAGAGAGATGTCAGAGAGGAGCCAGAGAGGAGCCAGAGAGACGCCAGAGAGGAGCCAGAGAGGAGCCAGAGAGATGCCAGAGAGATGCCAGAGAGGAGCCAGAGAGGAGCCAGAGAGATGCCAGAGAGGAGACAGAGAGGAGCCAGAGAGGAGCCAGAGAGGAGACAGGGAGACGCCAGAGAGGAGCCAGAGAGATGCCAGAGAGGAGCCAGAGAGATGCCAGAGAGGAGCCAGAGAGATGCCAGAGAGGAGCCAGAGGGGAGCCATAGAGACGCCAGAGAGGAGCCAGAGAGGGGCCAGAGAGACACCAGAGAGGAGCCAGAGAGACGCCAGAGAGGAGCCAGAGAGACGCCAGAGAGGAGACAGGGAGACGCCAGAGAGGAGCCAGAGAGACGCCAGAGAGACGCCAGAGAGGAGCCAGAGAGGAGCCAGAGGGGAGCCATAGAGAAGCCAGAGGGGAGCCATAAAGACGCCAGAGAGGAGCCAGAGAGACGCCAGAGAGGAGACAGAGAGGAGCCAGAGAGACGCCAGAGTGGAGCCAGAGAGGCGCCACAGAGGAGACAGAGAGACGCCAGAGAGGAGACAGAGAGGAGCCAGAGAGGCGCCGGTGAGGAGCCAGAGAGGCACCAGAGGGGAGTCAGAGAGGCGCCAGATAGGAGTCAGAGAGGCGCCAGAGAGACACCAGAGAGGAGCCAGTAGGACGCCAGAGAGGATCCAGAGAAGCGCCAGAGAGGAATCAGAGAGGAGCCAGAGAGACGATAGAGAGGAGCCAGAGAGACCCCAGAGAGGAGCCATAGAGATGCCAGAGAGGAGCCAGAGAGGCGCCAGATAGACGCCAGAGAGGAGCCAGAGAGACGCCAGAGAGGAGCCAGAGAGACGCCAGAGAGACACCAGAGAGGAGCCAGAGAGGAGCCAGAGAGACGCCAAAGAGGAGCCAGAGAGGAGCCAGAGAGATACCAGAGAGGAGCCAGAGAGAAGCCAGAGAGGAGCCAGAGAGACACCAGAGAGGAGCCAGAGAGACACCAGAGAGGAGCCAGAGAGACACCAGAGAGGAGCCAGAGAGACGCCGAAAAGGAGCCAGAGAGACGCCAAAGAGGAGCCAGAGAGGAGCCAGAGAGACGCCAAAGAGGAGCCAGAGAGGAGCCAGAGAGACACCAGAGAGGAGCCAGAGAGAAGCCAGAGAGGAGCCAGAGAGATGCCAAAGAGGAGCCAGAGAGGAGCCAGAGAGACACCAGAGAGGAACCAGAGAGTAGCCAGAGTGACGCCAGAGAGGAGCCAGAGAGGAGCCAGAGAGGAGCCAGAGAGACGCCAAAAAGGAGCCAGAGAGGAGCCGGAGAGGAGCCAGAGAGAAGCCAGAGAGACGCCAGAGAGGAGCCGGAGAGGAGCCAGAGAGGAGCCAGAGAGGAGCCAGAGAAATGCCAGAGAGGAGCCAGAGAGATGCCAAAGAGAGGAGCCAGAGAGACGCCAGAGAGGAGCCAGAGAGACGCCAGAGAGGAGCCAGAGAGGAGCCAGAGAGGAAACAGAGAGACATCAGAGAAGAGACAGAGAGACGCCAGAGAGAAGCCAAAGAGACACCAGAGAGGAGCCAGATAGATGCCAGGGAGGAGCCAGAGAGACACCAGAGAGGTGCCAGAGAGGAGCCAGAGAGACGCCAGAGAGGAGTCAGAGAGGAGACAAGGAGACGCCAGAGAGGAGCCAGAGAGGAGCCAGAGAGACGCCAGAGAGGAGCCAGAGAGGAGCCAGAGAGGAGACAGGGAGACGCCAGAGAGACGCCAGAGAGGAGCTAGAGAGGAGCCAGAGGGGAGCCAGAGAGGAGCCAGAGAGGAGACAGGGAGACGCCAGAGAGGAGCCAGAGAGGGGCCAGAGAGACACCAGAGAGGAGCCAGAGAGGAGACAGGGAGACGCCAGAGAGGAGCCAGAGAGACGCCAGAGAGGAGACAGAGAGACACCAGAGAGGAGCCAGAGAGACGCCAGAGAGGAGCCAGAGAGACGCCAGAGAGGAGCCAGAGAGGAGCCAGAGAGGAGACAGGGAGACGCCAGAGAGGAGCCAGAGAGACGCCAGAGAGACGCCAGAGAGGAGCCAGAGAGGAGCCAGAGGGGAGCCATAGAGAAGCCAGAGGGGAGCCATAAAGACGCCAGAGAGGAGCCAGAGAGACGCCAGAGAGGAGACAGAGAGACGCCAGAGTGGAGCCAGAGAGGCGCCAGAGAGGAGACAGAGAGATGCCAGAGAGACGCCAGAGAGGAGACAGAGAGGAGCCAGAGAGGCGCCGGTGAGGAGCCAGAGAGGCACCAGATAAACTCCAGAGAGGAGCCAGAGAGGCACCAGAGAGGAGTCAGAGAGGCGCCAGATAGGAATCAGAGAGGCGCCAGAGAGACGTTAGAGAGGAGAGAGAGAGACGATAGAGAGGAGCCAGAGAGACGCCAGAGAGGAGCCATAGAGATGCCAGAGAGGAGCCAGAGAGGCGCCAGATAGACGCCAGAGAGGAGCCAGAGAGACGCCAGAGAGGAGCCAGAGAGACGCCAGAGAGACACCAGAGAGGAGCCAGAGAGGAGCCAGAGAGACGCCAAAGAGGAGCCAGAGAGGAGCCAGAGAGATACCAGAGAGGAGCCAGAGAGAAGCCAGAGAGGAGCCAGAGAGACACCAGAGAGACACCAGAGAGGAGCCAGAGAGACACCAGAGAGGAGCCAGAGAGACGCCGAAAAGGAGCCAGAGAGACGCCAAAGAGGAGCCAGAGAGGAGCCAGAGAGATGCCAAAGAGGAGCCAGAGAGGAGCCAGAGAGACACCAGAGAGGAGCCAGAGAGAAGCCAGAGAGATGCCAAAGAGGAGCCAGAGAGGAGCCAGAGAGACACCAGAGAGGAACCAGAGAGTAGCCAGAGTGACGCCAGAGAGGAGCCAGAGAGGAGCCAGAGAGACGCCAAAAAGGAGCCAGAGAGGAGCCGGAGAGGAGCCAGAGAGAAGCCAGAGAGACGCCAGAGAGGAGCCGGAGAGGAGCCAGAGAGGAGCCAGAGAGGAGCCAGAGAAATGCCAGAGAGGAGCCAGAGAGATGCCAAAGAGAGGAGCCAGAGAGACGCCAGAGAGGAGCCAGAGAGACGCCAGAGAGGAACCAGAGAGACGCCAGAGAGGAGCCAGAGAGAAGCCAGAGAGACGCAAGAGAGACGCTAGAGAGGAGCCAGAGAGGAGCCAGAGAGGAAACAGAGAGACATCAGAGAAGAGACAGAGAGACGCCAGAGAGAAGCCAAAGAGACACCAGAGAGGAGCCAGATAGATGCCAGGGAGGAGCCAGAGAGACACCAGAGAGGTGCCAGAGAGGAGCCAGAGAGACGCCAGAGAGGAGTCAGAGAGGAGACAAGGAGACGCCAGAGAGGAGCCAGAGAGGAGCCAGAGAGGAGCCAGAGAGACGCCAGAGAGGAGCCAGAGAGGAGCCAGAGAGGAGACAGGGAGACGCCAGAGAGGAGCCAGAGAGGGGCCAGAGAGACACCAGAGAGGAGCCAGAGAGACGCCAGAGAGGAGACAGAGAGACACCAGAGAGGAGCCAGAGAGACGCCAGAGAGGAGCCAGAGAGGAGCCAGAGAGGAGACAGGGAGACGCCAGAGAGGAGCCAGAGAGACGCCAGAGAGACGCCAGAGAGGAGCCAGAGAGGAGCCAGAGGGGAGCCATAGAGATGCCAGAGGGGAGCCATAAAGACGCCAGAGAGGAGCCAGAGAGACGCCAGAGAAGAGACAGAGAGACGCCAGAGAGACGCCAGAGAGACGCCAGAGAGGAGACAGAGAGGAGCCAGAGAGGCGCCGGTGAGGAGCCAGAGAGGCACCAGATAGACTCCAGAGAGGAGCCAGAGAGGCACCAGAGAGGAGTCAGAGAGGCGCCAGATAGGAATCAGAGAGGCGCCAGAGAGACGTTAGAGAGGAGGGAGAGGAGACGCCAGAGAGGATCCAGAGAAGCGCCAGAGAGGAATCAGTGAGGAGCCAGAGAGACAGAGAGGAGCCAGAGAGACCCCAGTGAGGAGCCAGATAGGAGTCGGAGAGGAGCCAAAGAGGCACACCTGGCTGTCTCCTATGAGAGATCATCGCACCTGGCTGTCTCCTATGTCACATCATCACACCTGGCTGTCTCCTATGACAGATCATCACACCTGGCTGTCTCCTATGACAGATCATCACACCTGGCTGTCTCCTATGACAGATCATCGCACCTGGCTGTCTCCTATGACAGATCATCACACCTGGCTGTCTCCTATGACAGATCATCACACCTGGCTGTCTCCTATGTCACATCATCACACCTGGCTGTCTCCTATGACAGATCATCACACCTGGCTGTCTCCTATGACAGATCATCACACCTGGTTGTCTCCTATGACAGATCATCACACCTGGCTGTCTTCGATGTCAGATCATCACACCTGGCTGTCTCCTATGTCAGATCATCACACCTGGCTGTCTCCTATGACAGGTCATCACACCTGGCTGTCTTCGATGTCAGATCATCACACCTGGCTGTCTCCTATGTCAGATCATCACACCTGGCTGTCTCCTATGTCAGATCATCACACCTGGCTGTCTTCTATGTCAGGTCATCACACCTGGCTGTCTCCTATGTCAGATCATCACACCTGGCTGTCTCCTATGTCAGATCATCACACCTGGCTGTCTCCTATGACAGATCATCGCACCTGGCTGTCTCCTATGAGAGATCATCGCACCTGGCTGTCTCCTATGAGAGATCATCACACCTGGCTGTCTTCGATGTCAGATCATCACACCTGGCTGTCTCCTATGACAGATCATCGCACCTGGCTGTCTCCTATGACAGATCATCACACCTGGCTGTCTCCTATGACAGATCATCACACCTGGCTGTCTCCTATGACAGATCATCACACCTGGCTGTCTCCTATGTCAGATCATCGCACCTGGCTGTCTCCTATGTCAGATCATCACACCTGGCTGTCTCCTATGACAGATCATCGCACCTGGCTGTCTCCTATGTCAGATCATCACACCTGGCTGTCTCCTATGACAGATCATCACACCTGGCTGTCTCCTATGACAGATCATCACACCTGGCTGTCCTCCTATGACAGATCATCACACCTGGCTGTCTCCTATGTCAGATCATCACACCTGGCTGTCTCCTATGACAGATCATCACACCTGGCTGTCTTCTATGACAGATCATCACACCTGGCTGTCTCCTATGACAGATCATCACACCTGGCTGTCTCCTATGACAGATCATCACACCTGGCTGTCTTCGATGTCAGATCATCACACCTGGCTGTCTCCTATGACAGATCATCACACCTGGCTGTCTTCTATGAGAGATCATCACACCTGGCTGTCTCCTATGACAGATCATCACACCTGGCTGTCTCCTATGACAGATCATCACACCTGGCTGTCTCCTATGACAGATCATCACACCTGGCTGTCTCCTATGTCACATCATCACACCTGGCTGTCTCCTATGTCAGATCATCACACCTGGCTGTCTCCTATGTCAGGTCATCACACCTGGCTGTCTCCTATGTCAGATCATCACACCTGGCTGTCTCCTATGGACAGATCATCGCACCTGGCTGTCTCCTATGACAGATCATCGCACCTGGCTGTCTCCTATGTCAGATCATCGCACCTGGCTGTCTCCTATGACAGATCATCGCACCTGGCTGTCTCCTATGTCAGATCATCACACCTGGCTGTCTCCTATGAGAGATCATCACACCTGGCTGTCTCCTATGACAGATCATCACACCTGGCTGTCTCCTATGACAGATCATCGCACCTGGCTGTCTCCTATGACAGATCATCGCACCTGGCTGTCTCCTATGACAGATCATCCCACCTGGCTGTCTCCTATGACAGATCATCCCACCTGGCTGTCTCCTATGACAGATCATCCCACCTGGCTGTCTCCTATGACAGATCATCCCACCTGGCTGTCTCCTATGACAGATCATCACACCTGGCTGTCTCCTATGTCAGATCATCGCACCTGGCTGTCTCCTATGACAGATCATCGCACCTGGCTGTCTCCTATGACAGATCATCGCACCTGGCTGTCTCCTATGACAGATCATCGCACCTGGCTGTCTCCTATGACAGATCATCCCACCTGGCTGTCTCCTATGACAGATCATCGCACCTGGCTGTCTCCTATGACAGATCATCACACCTGGCTGTCTCCTATGTCAGATCATCACACCTGGCTGTCTCCTATGTCAGATCATCACACCTGGCTGTCTCCTATGTCAGATCATCACACCTGGCTGTCTCCTATGACAGATCATCACACCTGGCTGTCTCCTATGTCAGATCATCACACCTGGCTGTCTCCTATGTCAGATCATCGCACCTGGCTGTCTCCTATGACAGATCATCACACCTGGCTGTCTCCTATGTCAGATCATCACACCTGGCTGTCTCCTATGTCAGATCATCGCACCTGGCTGTCTCCTACGACAGATCATCACACCTGGCTGTCTCCTACGACAGATCATCCCACCTGGCTGTCTCCTATGACAGATCATCACACCTGGCTGTCTCCTATGTCACATCATCACACCTGGCTGTCTCCTATGTCAGATCATCACACCTGGCTGTCTCCTATGTCAGATCATCACACCTGGCTGTCTCCTACGACAGATCATCACACCTGGCTGTCTCCTATGACAGATCATCACACCTGGTTGTCTCCTATGACAGATCATCCCACCTGGCTGTCTCCTATGACAGATCATCACACCTGGCTGTCTCCTATGACAGATCATCACACCTGGCTGTCTCCTATGACAGATCATCACACCTGGCTGTCTCCTATGTCAGATCATCGCACCTGGCTGTCTCCTATGACAGATCATCACACCTGGCTGTCTCCTATGTCACATCATCACACCTGGCTGTCTCCTATGACAGATCATCACACCTGGCTGTCTCCTATGACAGATCATCACACCTGGTTGTCTCCTATGTCAGGTCATCACACCTGGCTGTCTCCTATGACAGATCATCACACCTGGCTGTCTCCTATGTCAGATCATCCCACCTGGCTGTCTCCTATGACAGATCATCCCACCTGGCTGTCTCCTATGACAGATCATCGCACCTGGCTGTCTCCTATGACAGATCATCACACCTGGCTGTCTCCTATGTCAGATCATCACACCTGGCTGTCTCCTATGACAGATCATCACACCTGGCTGTCTCCTATGACAGATCATCACACCTGGCTGTCTCCTATGACAGATCATCACACCTGGCTGTCTCCTATGTCAGATCATCACACCTGGCTGTCTCCTATGACAGATCATCGCACCTGGCTGTCTCCTATGACAGATCATCACACCTGGCTGTCTCCTATGACAGATCATCGCACCTGGCTGTCTCCTATGACAGATCATCACACCTGGCTGTCTCCTATGACAGATCATCGCACCTGGCTGTCTCCTATGACAGATCATCACACCTGGCTGTCTCCTATGACAGATCATCACACCTGGCTGTCTCCTATGACAGATCATCACACCTGGCTGTCTCCTATGTCAGATCATCACACCTGGCTGTCTTCGATGTCAGATCATCACACCTGGCTGTCTTCGATGTCAGATCATCACACCTGGCTGTCTTCGATGTCAGATCATCACACCTGGCTGTCTCCTATGACAGATCATCACACCTGGCTGTCTCCTATGACAGATCATCGCACCTGGCTGTCTCCTATGTCAGATCATCACACCTGGCTGTCTCCTATGACAGATCATCACACCTGGCTGTCTTCGATGTCAGATCATCACACCTGGCTGTCTCCTATGACAGATCATCACACCTGGCTGTCTCCTATGACAGATCATCACACCTGGCTGTCTCCTATGTCAGATCATCGCACCTGGCTGTCTTCGATGTCAGATCATCACACCTGGCTGTCTCCTATGTCAGATCATCACACCTGGCTGTCTTCGATGTCAGATCATCACACCTGGCTGTCTCCTATGACAGATCATCACACCTGGCTGTCTCCTATGACAGATCATCACACCTGGCTGTCTCCTATGTCAGATCATCGCACCTGGCTGTCTTCGATGTCAGATCATCACACCTGGCTGTCTCCTATGACAGATCATCACACCTGGCTGTCTCCTATGACAGATCATCGCACCTGGCTGTCTCCTATGACAGATCTTCACACCTGGCTGTCTCCTATGTCAGATCATCACACCTGGCTGTCTCCTATGACAGATCATCACACCTGGCTGTCTCCTATGACAGATCATCACACCTGGCTGTCTCCTATGACAGATCATCACACCTGGCTGTCTCCTATGACAGATCATCACACCTGGCTGTCTCCTATGACAGGTCATCACACCTGGCTGTCTCCTATGACAGATCATCACACCTGGCTGTCTCCTATGACAGATCATCACACCTGGCTGTCTCCTATGACAGATCATCACACCTGGCTGTCTCCTATGACAGATCATCACACCTGGCTGTCTCCTATGACAGATCATCACACCTGGCTGTCTCCTATGTCAGATCATCACACCTGGCTGTCTCCTATGTCAGATCATCACACCTGGCTGTCTCCTCTTTATTCTCCTCATTGATTTCTATGGCGGAGAGGAGAATGAATGAAGAGGGGAGACACGTGGCTGCATTCTCAGCTCCGCCCCGCCTTGTCCCCTCCTCTTCTGTATAACCCCGCCTCCTCCCTATTCACCACGCCTCTTCCTTCCCCTATCCCCGCCCCTCCCCTCCCCTATCCCCGCCCCCCGGTGATGTCACTGTGCGGGGTTATATAAGCTCCGGAGCGGCGGGCGGGCGGTGAGATCGGCTTCGGGCGGCGGGATGGAGACGGAACGTTATGTCCAATCACAGCCCTTCCCGGCCTGTCCGGTGCCCGAGACCCCCGGAGTGCCAGTCCTAGCAAGAGCATCCGGGACCCCCAGAGTGGGCGGAGCTACACCCGAGGGAGGCTGCTGGGCAAGGTGAGACCCCCAAAGATCCCCTCCCCCCATCATCATCCCCCCCAAAGATCCCCTCCCCCCATCATCACCCCCAAATATCCCCTCCCCCATTGTCACCCCCCATCATCATCCCCCCAAAGATCCCCTCCCCCCATCATCATCCCCCCCAAAGATCCCCTCCCCCCCATCGTCACCCCCAAAGATCCCCTCCCCCCATCATCACCCCCAAAGATCCCCTCCCCCCATCATCACCCCCAAAGATCCCCTCCCCCCATCATCACCCCCAAATATCCCCTCCCCCATCATCACCCCCAAATATCCCCTCCCCCATTGTCACCCCCATCATCATCCCCCCCAAAGATCCCCTCCCCCCCATCGTCACCCCCAAAGATCCCCTCCCCCCCCATCATCACCCCCAAAGATCCCCTCCCCCCATCGTCACCCCCAAAGATCCCCTCCCCCCCCATCATCACCCCCAAAGATCCCCTCCCCCCATCGTCACCCCCCAAAGATCCCCTCCCCCCATTGTCACCCCCAAAGATCCCCTCCCCCCATTGTCACCCCAAAGATCCCCTCCCCCCCATCATCACCCCCAAATCATCCCCTCCCCCCATCATGACCCCCCATCACCCCCAAAGATCCCCTCCCACAATCTCCCCCCTGTGATGTATATTATATACAATGTATCGGATGTGATGGGGGGGAGGGGTACAATGTATCGGATTGGAGGATATAATGTCTGAGGGGTAATTTGTCTCCCCCCATTATATTTGGGGGTGAATTTTCCTGACTCTTCCTCAATATACCTGGAAGGGGGGGAGGGGTGACCTCCATCCGGATTTCCTATTTATTCAGAACCCCCCCCCCCTCCCCCATCATTCTCTCTCCTATGGGGGGGATGGTGGATGTTCTCGGCGGCCTCTCTGGTGATGAGATCTGAATATCAATCCCCCCCCCTGTATACAGCGCCGGGTGTTTGGATTTTCATGCCTCCTCATTGGCTGCGTCTTCCTGTGGGGGGGGGGGGGGGCACACAGTGGCAATTCGGATTGTTCTGCATCTCCTGGCTTTGGATTGGTCAGAGGACCCCCCATTATCCCTCCTGTGATTGGATGAGGAGAATCGCCATTGTCAGATGTCACTATATTGGGGGCGAACCCCCCCCACCCCCACTCTGTCCAGGGGTGCCAAGTGTGAGATGACTGGAGGCCGTGCCAGAAGGGCCAGGAGGGCACCGCGCCCTGAGTCACTGTACCGGGGGAGGGGAGCAGTTCCTGCATTCCTGTGTGCTGCATGCGGAGACAGGTGAGTGATGAGCAACGCTGAGCCAATCCCCCCCCCTCCCCCAGTGTGTCCCCCCCTCCCCCAGTGTGCCCAAATCTCTCCCCCCCTCCCTCCCTCAGTGTGCCCAAATCTCTCCCCCCCCTCCCCCAGTGTGTCCCCCCCTCCCCCAGTGTGCCCAAATCTCTCCCCCCCCCCCCCTCCCCCAGTGTGCCCAAATCTCTCCCCCCCCTCCCCCAGTGTGCCCCCCCCTCCCCCAGTGTGCCCCCCCCTCCCCCAGTGTGCCCCCCCTCCCCCAGTGTGCCCAAATCTCTCCCCCAGTGTGCCCAAATCTCTCCCCCAGTGTGCCCAAATCTCTCCCCCAGTGTGCCCAAATCTCTCCCCCAGTGTGCCCAAATCTCTCCCCCAGTGTGCCCAAATCTCTCCCCCAGTGTGCCCAAATCTCTCCCCCAGTGTGCCCAAATCTCTCCCCCAGTGTGCCCAAATCTCCCCCAGTGTGCCCAACTCTCCCCCAGTGTGCCCAACTCTCCCCCAGTGTGCCCAACTCTCCCCCAGTGTGCCCAACTCTCCCCCAGTGTGCCCAACTCTCCCCCAGTGTGCCCAACTCTCCCCCAGTGTGCCCAACTCTCCCCCAGTGTGCCCAACTCTCCCCCAGTGTGCCCAACTCTCCCCCAGTGTGCCCAACTCTCCCCCAGTGTGCCCAACTCTCCCCCCAGTGTGCCCAAATCTCTCCCCCCCCCTCCCCAGTGTGCCCAAATCTCACCCCCCCTCCCCCAGTGTGCCCAAATCTCTCCCCCCTCCCCCAGTGTGCCCCCCCTCCCCCCAGTGTGCCCAAATCTCTCCCCCCCCTCCCCCCAGTGTGCCCAAATCTCTCCCCCCCCCCTCCCCCAGTGTGCCCAAATCTCTCCCCCCCTCCCCCAGTGTGCCCCCCCTCCCCCCAGTGTGCCCAAATCTCTCCCCCCCCCTCCCCCAGTGTGCCCAAATCTCTCCCCCCCCTCCCCCAGTGTGCCCAAATCTCTCCCCCCCCCCCCTCCCCCAGTGTGCCCAAATCTCTCCCCCCCCCCCTCCCCCAGTGTGCCCCCCCCTCCCCAGTGTGCCCAAATCTCTCCCCCCCCCTCCCCCAGTGTGCCCAACTCTCCCCCAGTGTGCCCAACTCTCCCCCAGTGTGCCCAACTCTCCCCCAGTGTGCCCAACTCTCCCCAGTGTGCCCAACTCTCCCCCAGTGTGCCCCCCCCTCCCCCCAGTGTGCCCCCCCTCCCCCCAGTGTGCCCAAAATCTCCCCCCCCCCCCATTTCTCGGTATATCTGTGAGCTCCCATACAGTCTAGGTGAGCGCCATAAGTAACATTCTCCCCCCTCCCCCCTTCTCAGATCTTTGGTTGAACTCTCGATGGACGTGAAGAACTTGGTTACAATGTATCCAGGCGGCTCGCCCTTCAGGAGGTGTGGTCTCTTTTCTGAGCCCGCAGGAATCCAGCAGCTGCTTTTATAGGATCCGTTCCGCCTTCTAGAAGTGTCAGCTCTTCGGACCGCCCACACACGTTACAATTCTCCCATCTCAGATCTGATTGGGCGTTACAAAATATCCACAATCGGTAGATTGAAATTTTCCGCTGATCAGTTCATAAACAATGGAATCAAATCTGACAAGTTTTGAACCATCGAATTGATCTGTGATGGAATAATTGTCCCTTATATGGGCACAAAATGCGCATGCAGAAACGCCTCCGCAGCGGATCGAGGGCGTTTTGTGGTGTGAAGTGGATCCTCGGTGTACAGCGCCACAGCATATGTTTGCTCTTTACATTCAATATTGGATTGAGATCCAGTCGCTCGGCTCATCGGACGTTTTGATTGGATCCCTCATCTTGCGCTGCGGATGGGATAGGCGGACAGAGAGCTTAATCCTGATTGGCTGATTTTATCTGGATTAGTTCAGGCCAACTATTGAACCCTCCCCCTCCCCCCACATTGGGTGACCCTCAGATTGTGACATCGGGGGGGGGGAGGGGAGGTGACGAGATGCTCCGCCTATAATGGGGGGGGACCGGCGTTCGTCTTCCCCCGTCCTCCCCGGCGCGGTCTTTGTCTGCAGTCATCACTGCGGGGTCTTTATATGCAGAGTCTGCGCTCATCCTGCAGATCGATGGGGGGAGGGGGGGATACAAATGACACCCCCAGTGATGACTGGCAGGGCATGCTGGGACTTGTAGTTCTCCAGCCCTGCGGAGTCTCTGCATGCGTTGTGCAGGAAGAACGGCGGTTCTATAAATAGCGCACAGGAAATGCTGATCTCTCGTCTCGTTATTTTTGGATCCATTGATTGGAGCGCGTTGTTTACGTTCCGCTCAGACAAGCGAGACGATTTCTGTCCGCGGCGTTTCTCCCGTCTGATAGGAATGCGCCAAATGCTCGCCAATGTTCATGAATTCTGGAGGACAGATCCAGAATGTTCTCCAATCAGACGGCGCTCTACATGATTTCCAGGCACGGCGAGGAGCGGAGATTGTCAGGACAGTGGGGGAGGGGCATATTGTAAAGGACATTGGTTGTATAGGGGAGATATATGTGTGGGGGAGGGATGTGAAGATTTGGCTCTTGAGGTGCCCCTCCCCCATACAGGACATTGTAGGAAGTGTCAGCCCTCCATGCAGACAAATGTTGAACGTTTTTGAAGGCGATCGTCTAATAAAATATTTTCTGTTTTTCAGGGCGGTTTTGCGCGATGTTATGAAATGACGGATGTGATCACCAACAAATGCTACGCGGTGAAAGTCATTCCACACAGCCGGGTCTCCAAACCTCACCAGCGTGAAAAGGTAGGTGCCGGGATTGGGGGTGGGGGAGGGGTAAGGACTTTTGCTGTGGCGCGTGTACGACCCCCTTCAGTCATTGTTGGGTTTGGGGGAGTGGTAAAACAGCGGCTCAACCTCCTATTTTTATAGCCCCCTCCCCCGGGCCCTGTTCACACGAGTTTTTTGTGACTTGTGCGTTTACAAATGCGCTCAAAGCCGCTCCCAGAAAAATCTCCACAAACCTCAATACCGGTGAAAAGAACTAGTTTGGGGCGTGTCGGGCGACCCCTGGAAATGAACGGATTGCGCCATCTATGTGTAGATTGAAAATCCGCCATCGCGTGTCATCATGGGGGCGGGGCAAGTCATTGGAAAGTGTGGCGTTTCCTGTTGGCAGCCAATCAAAAATGAAAAGACCTTCAGCATAACGAGGGGTTAACAGATTTGTTTGTTTCATTTGAAATTTGTTGTATTTTGTTTTTATTTGTTAAATATTTATACTGGGAGTGAAAACTTTGTAATCCAATCACCAGATCACTGCCCTTCAGACTTTAGAGGGCCTGGAAGGAGGAATTGTGCATTGGTGGTGGGGGGGGGCAGTGGCCCCTCAGTGTCGGAGGGGGGTGGGGCAGTAACCCCTCGGGAGAGTGCAGTGGCCCCTCATTGGGGTTGTGGGGGGAAGAAGTGCCCCCGGGCAGCATTTTGGAGAACATTGTTTGGTTCCAGTCATTGAAGTCACAACTCTCATCATTTCCTGACAGTGAAGTTTTGTCATTTCTGATTTTGGGGGTTTCCTTTGATTTGTTACATTTCCAGTAAGAAGAATGTGGGGTACGGAGAGGATTTCCTGTCATCTTTGTCATATCACACTAATTGTTGCTCTAAAAATCCTGTAATAGTAATTTGTGGCTTTGTACAGCTGTAAGCCAGGCCAGTGGGATCAGGTGGCGGCGTGGTGCGTGGGATCAGGCGGTGGCGGTGTGGGATGTGGCGGTGTGGGATCAGGCAGTGCGTGGGATCAGGCGGTGGTGGGATCAGGCGGTGGCGGTGGTGGGATGTGGCGGTGTGGGATCAGGCGGTGGTGGTGGGATCAGGCGGTGGCGATGTGGCGGTGGAGGGATCAGGTGGTGGCGGTGTGGGATCTGGCGGTGGTGGGATGTGGTGGGATCAGGCGGTGGCGGTGGAGGGATCAGGCGGTGGCGGTGGTGGGATGTGGCGGTGGCGGGGTCAGGCGGTGGTGGCGGGATCAGGCGGTGGCGGTGGTGGGATGTGGTGGAGGGATCAGGTGGTGGTGGGATATGGCGGTGGCGATGTGGCGGTGGTGGGATGTGGTGGTGGTGGGATATGGCGGTGCGCGGGATGTGGCGGTGGAGGGATCAGGTGGTGGCGGTGTGGGATCTGGCGGTGTGGGATCAGGCGGTGGTGGGATGTGGTGGGATCAGGCGGTGGCGGGATGTGGTGGGATCAGGCGGTGGCGGGATGTGGTGGGATCAGGCGGTGGCGGGATGTGGTGGTGGTGGGATCTGGCGGTGGTGGGATGTGGTGGGGTC
>JBBHAA010003968.1:0-36932 GCA_037953035.1 Aquarana catesbeiana
ATCCAGCCATTGTCCTCACACTATTGTGTGCTGGAAGCTTCTCCACACCGCCAAACGCTGACCTGTCACTACTGTCCCCGGAGAGTGCCAGCTCAGCACTGACTGTCCTCATAATACAACCCCCGACTGTCCTCATAATACAAACCCCCCCCGACTGTCCTCATAATACAACCCCCCCGACTGTCCTCATAATACAACCCCTCCGACTGTCCTCGTAATACAACCCCTCCGACTGTCCTCGTAATACAACCCCCCCCCCGACTGTCCTCATAATACAACCCCCCCGACTGTCCTCATAATACAACCCCCCCGACTGTCCTCATAATACAACCCCCCCGACTGTCCTCACAATACAACCCCCCCTCCGACTGTCCTCATAATACAACCCCCCCGACTGTCCTCGTAATACAACCCCCCCTCCGACTGTCCTCATAATACAACCCCTCCGACTGTCCTCATAATACAACCCCCCCGACTGTCCTCGTAATACAACCCCCCCGACTGTCCTCATAATACAACCCCCCCGACTGTCCTCATAATACAACCCCCGACTGTCCTCGTAATACAACCCCCCCTCCGACTGTCCTCGTAATACAACCCCCCTCCGTCTGTCCTCATAATACAACCCCCCCGACTGTCCTCATAATACAACCCCCCCGACTGTCCTCATAATACAACCCCCCCGACTGTCCTCGTAATACAACCCCCCCTCCGACTGTCCTCATAATACAACCCCCCCTCCGACTGTCCTCATAATACAACCCCCCCTCCGACTGTCCTCATAATACAACCCCCCCGACTGTCCTCATAATACAACCCCCCCGACTGTCCTCATAATACAACCCCCCCGACTGTCCTCATAATACAACCCCCCCGACTGTCCTCGTAATACAACCCCCCCTCCGACTGTCCTCATAATACAACCCCCCCTCCGACTGTCCTCATAATACAACCCCCCCTCCGACTGTCCTCATAATACAACCCCCCCGACTGTCCTCGTAATACAACCCCCCCGACTGTCCTCCTAATACAACCCCCCCGACTGTCCTCATAATACAACCCCCCCGACTGTCCTCGTAATACAACCCCCCCTCCGACTGTCCTCATAATACAACCCCCCCTCCGACTGTCCTCATAATACAACCCCCCCTCCGACTGTCCTCATAATACAACCCCCCCTCCGACTGTCCTCATAATACAACCCCCCCTCCGACTGTCCTCATAATACAACCCCCCCCCCGACTGTCCTCGTAATACAACCCCCCCTCCGACTGTCCTCATAATACAACCCCCCCTCCGACTGTCCTCATAATACAACCCCCCCCGACTGTCCTCATAATACAACCCCCCCGACTGTCCTCATAATACAACCCCCCCGACTGTCCTCATAATACAACCCCCCCGACTGTCCTCGTAATACGACCCCCCCGACTGTCCTCGTAATACGACCCCCCCGACTGTCCTCGTAATACAACCCCCCCTCCGACTGTCCTCATAATACAACCCCCCCTCCGACTGTCCTCATAATACAACCCCCCCTCCGACTGTCCTCATAATACAACCCCCCCTCCGACTGTCCTCATAATACAACCCCCGACTGTCCTCATAATACAACCCCCCCTCCGACTGTCCTCATAATACAACCCCCCCGACTGTCCTTAATAATACAACCCCCCCGACTGTCCTCCTAATACAACCCCCCCGACTGTCCTCATATTACAACCCCCCTCCGACTGTCCTCATAATACAACCCCCCCGACTGTCCTCATAATACAACCCCCCCGACTGTCCTCATAATACAACCCCCCCGACTGTCCTCATAATACAACCCCCCCCCCGACTGTCCTCATAATACAACCCCCCCTCCGACTGTCCTCATAATACAACCCCCCCCCGACTGTCCTCATAATACAACCCCCCGCCGACTGTCCTCATAATACAACCCCCCCGACTGTCCTCATAACCCCCCCCCTGGACTGTCCTCATACCCCCCCCCCCGGACTGTCCTCATACCCCCCCCCGGACTGTCCTCATACCCCCCCCCCGGACTGTCCTCATACCCCCCCCGGACTGTCCTCATACCCCCCCCCCGGACTGTCCTCATACCCCCCCCCCCCGGACTGTCCTCATACCCCCCCCCCCGGACTGTCCTCATACCCCCCCCCCGGACTGTCCTCATACCCCCCCCCCGGACTGTCCTCATACCCCCCCCCCCCGGACTGTCCTCATACCCCCCCCGGACTGTCCTCATATCCCCCCCCGACTGTCCTCATTCCCCCCCCCGACTGTCCTCATAATAACACCCCCCCATATGCACCCCCTGTAAAGGAGAACCCCCCATATGTCCCCCCCATGCACCCCCTGTAATGGAGGAACCCCCCATATGTCCCCCCCTATGCACCCACTGTAATGGAGGACCCCCCCCCACATGCACCCCCTGTAATGGAGGACCCCCCCCACATGCACCCCCTGTAATGGAGGACCCCCCCCACATGCACCCCCTGTAATGGAGGAACCCCCCGACTGTCATAATACAACCCCCCCATATGCACCTCTTTTGAAGGAGGACCCCCCCATATGCACCCCCTATGATAGTGCCTGCCCCCCCCTCCCCCATATTGCCCCATGCATGTATAGGAGTATCCCCAATCCCGGGATCCAATAGAATGTCCATTCCCAGGCAGATTCCCACCCTGGATAGGAATTAGGGGGTCTCGAGGGGTGAATGTTGAATGTACAGGGGGAGGGGGGGCTCGGGATAAAGTGATTTGCATTTTATTAGAGGAGGCAGAGAGGGGGAGGGGAGGGGGCCGCAGCTTCTATTTGTTGAAAAGGATTTTCCAGAGACGGAGGGATCAGCGCTGGGGGGGGAGGGGGTGCGGCATCACGCTGTACAGTCCACACCATCCCGGTTCCGAAGATTCGATACGCCAAGACAAAGCCCCCCCATCCTGAGATTTACACTAATACAATGCAGAGGGCCCCAGACAAAGAGACAAAGGGCCCCTGAGATGTGAGGGGGGGCCCCTTTATCCCTCGATTTACTATCGCGCTGCACATTTCTGTACCGTAATACCAGTGTGGGAAAAACCTTCCGTCCCGGGGGGGCCACCATCCATGTTCCCGGGGGGGCCGCCATCCATGTTCCCGGGGGGGCCGCCATCCATGTTCCCGGGGGGGCCGCCATCCATGTTCCCGGGGGGGCCGCCATCCATCTTCCCGGGGGGGGCGCTGCCATCTTCCCGGGGGGGGGCGCCGCCATCCATGTTCCCGGGGGGGCCGCCATCCATGTTCCCGGGGGGGCCACCATCCATGTTCCCGGGGGGGGGGGCCGCCATCCATGTTCCCGGGGGGGGCCGCCATCCATGTTCCCGGGGGGGGCGCTGCCATCTTCCCGGGGGGGGGCGCCGCCATCCATGTTCCCGGGGGGGCCGCCATCCATGTTCCCGGGGGGGGCGCTGCCATCTTCCCGGGGGGGGGGGGGGGGCGCCGCCATCCATGTTCCCGGGGGGGCCGCCATCCATGTTCCCGGGGGAGCCGCCATCCATGTTCCCGGGGGGGGCGCCGCCATCCATGTTCCCGGGGGGGGCGCCGCCATCCATGTTCCCGGGGGGGGCGCCGCCATCCATGTTCCCGGGGGGCCGCCATCCATGTTCCCGGGGGAGCCGCCATCCATGTTCCCGGGGGGGCCGCCATCCATGTTCCCGGGGGGGCCGCCATCCATGTTCCCGGGGGGGGCGCCGCCATCCATGTTCCCGGGGGGGGCGCCGCCATCCATGTTCCCGGGGGGGCCGCCATCCATGTTCCCGGGGGAGCCGCCATCCATGTTCCCGGGGGGGCCGCCATCCATGTTCCCGAGGGGGCCGCCATCCATCTTCCTGGGGGGGCCGCCATCCATGTTCCCGAGGGGGCCGCCATCCATGTTCCCGGGGGAGCCGCCATCCATGTTCCCGGGGGGGCCGCCATCCATCTTCCTGGGGGGGCCGCCATCCATGTTCCCGAGGGGGCCGCCATCCATGTTCCCGGGGGAGCCGCCATCCATGTTCCCGGGGGGGCCGCCATCCATCTTCCCGAGGGGGCCGCCATCCATGTTCCCGAGGGGGCAGTATCTCCATGCCATCAGAATACGGGCGAGAACTAGCGCCGTGCGCCCCACATGCCTCCTCCCGCCATCTTTTAGGGATTCGCTGATTTTTGGTATTTGGTCTCCGGAATTCTAGAACGTTTCCTTGAAGAATCGGAAGCGTTCTATTCGCTGGATGCAAAGCGCGGATATCAGTCGCCGGCAGAAATGGTGAAACGTGTTGACCGGGAACGCCGCCTCCTGTTACGATGCTGAAGGTGGCGCTGACTGCGAATGGCGCGGCGGAACATTCCGCTGGTGAGAAGCGGCAGTGAAAGGGTTAATGGGAATGTGCCCGGGGGAGGGGAGGGGGCTGGGATTATTCCCTCGTATTATATCTACATATCCCGCCGCCGGCCCCTTGGGGTAAAATTGGAGAGTAGAGGCTCCTGTGCAGTGAGCGGAGTTGCGGCAGCCGGCGCAGGAAGGGGTGCGTGCCGCAGCCGCGTCTCCCAGCTGTGTGAATAATTATAATTATTATGCTGTTTACAGTGCGGTAATACGGTGTGCAATTAGAGTCGCTGGGAAGCGTTTCCTCGCGTGCCTCTCCTTCCTCGTCACTCGCGGTGCGGTGAATGACTGGTTCGTGCGTCTTTAGTGTCGCCTTTCATTACGGGACGATGATATTCGTATAGTGGGGGCGGGGCAGATACTGGGCGGAGGATTGCGGGACGATGATATTCGTATAGTGGGGGCGGGATGATGATATTCGTATAGTGGGGGCGGGACAGATCCTGGGCGGAGGATTGCGGGACGATGATATTCGTATAGTGGGGGCGGGATGATGATATTCGTATAGTGGGGGCGGGGCAGATCCTGGGCGGAGGATTGCGGGACGATGATATTCGTATAGTGGGGGCGGGACAATGATATTCGTATAGTGGGGGCGGGACGATGATATTCGTATAGTGGGGGCGGGATGATGATATTCGTATAGTGGGGGCGGGATGATGATATTCGTATAGTGGGGGCGGGGCAGATCCTGGGCGGAGGATTGCGGGACGATGATATTCGTATAGTGGGGGCGGGACGATGATATTCGTATAGTGGGGGCGGGACGATGATATTTGTATAGTGGGGGCGGGGCAGATCCTGGGTGGAGGATTGCGGGACGATGATATTCGTATAGTGGGGGCGGGACGATGATATTCGTATAGTGGGGGCGGGACAATGATATTCGTATAGTGGGGGCGGGACGATGATATTCGTATAGTGGGGGCGGGACGATGATATTCGTATAGTGGGGGCGGGACGATGATATTCGTATAGTGGGGGCGGGATGATGATATTCGTATAGTGGGGGCGGGATGATGATATTCGTATAGTGGGGGCGGGGCAGATCCTGGGCGGAGGATTGCGGGACGATGATATTCGTATAGTGGGGGCGGGACAGATCCTGGGCGGAGGATTGCGGGACGATGATATTCGTATAGTGGGGGCGGGATGATGATATTCGTATAGTGGGGGCGGGGCAGATCCTGGGCGGAGGATTGCGGGACGATGATATTCGTATAGTGGGGGCGGGACAATGATATTCGTATAGTGGGGGCGGGACGATGATATTCGTATAGTGGGGGCGGGATGATGATATTCGTATAGTGGGGGCGGGATGATGATATTCGTATAGTGGGGGCGGGGCAGATCCTGGGCGGAGGATTGCGGGACGATGATATTCGTATAGTGGGGGCGGGACGATGATATTCGTATAGTGGGGGCGGGACGATGATATTTGTATAGTGGGGGCGGGGCAGATCCTGGGTGGAGGATTGCGGGACGATGATATTCGTATAGTGGGGGCGGGACGATGATATTCGTATAGTGGGGGCGGGACAATGATATTCGTATAGTGGGGGCGGGACGATGATATTCGTATAGTGGGGGCGGGACGATGATATTCGTATAGTGGGGGCGGGACGATGATATTCGTATAGTGGGGGCGGGATGATGATATTCGTATAGTGGGGGCGGGGCAGATCCTGGGCGGAGGATTGCGGGACGATGATATTCGTATAGTGGGGGTGGGACGATGATATTCGTATAGTGGGGGCGGGACGATGATATTTGTATAGTGGGGGCGGGGCAGATCCTGGGTGGAGGATTGCGGGACGATGATATTCGTATAGTGGGGACGGGACGATGATATTCGTATAGTGGGGGCGGGGCAGATCCTGGGTGGAGGATTGCGGAAAGATTATATTTGTATAGTGGGGGCGGGGCAAATCCTGGACGGAGTATTGCGGGACAATGATATTCGTATAGTGGGGGCGGGACGATGATATTCGTATAGTGGGGGCGGGGCAGATCCTGGACGGAGTATTGCGGGACGATGATATTCGTATAGTGGGGACGGGGCAGATCCTGGGTGGAGGATTGCGGAAAGATTATATTTGTATAGTGGGGGCGGGGCAAATCCTGGACGGAGTATTGCGGGACGATGATATTCGTATAGTGGGGGCGGGACGATGATATTCGTATAGTGGGGGCGGGACGATGATATTCGTATAGTGGGGGCGGGACGATGATATTCGTATAGTGGGGGCGGGGCAGATCCTGGGCGGAGGATTGCGGGACGATGATATTCGTATAGTGGGGGCGGGACGATGATATTCGTATAGTGGGGGCGGGGCAGATCCTGGGCGGAGGATTGCGGGACGATGATATTCGTATAGTGGGGGCGGGACGATGATATTTGTATAGTGGGGGCGGGGCAGATTCTGGGCGGAGGATTGCGGGACGATGATATTCGTATAGTGGGGGCGGGACGATGATATTCGTATAGTGGGGGCGGGGCAGATCCTGGGCGGAGGATTGCGGGACGATGATATTCGTATAGTGGGGGCGGGACGATGATATTTGTATAGTGGGGGCGGGGCAGATCCTGGGCGGAGGATTGCGGGACGATGATATTCGTATAGTGGGGGCGGGACGATGATATTCGTATAGTGGGGGCGGGGCAGGTCCTGGGCGGAGGATCGTGGGACGATGATATTCGCATGTGACGCGGCTCATTTCATTCGCTCTTTAGCTCTACATTGCGCCTAATCAGGATCTTCCCATAGACGGGATTATCACACAGCGGGACGATTATATTCGTATAGTGGGGGCGGGGCAGATCCTGGGCGGAGGATTGCGGGACGATGATATTCGTATAGTGGGGGCGGGGCAGGTCCTGGGCGGAGGATTGCGGGACAATGATATTCGTATAGTGGGGGCGGGGCAGGTCCTGGGCGGAGGATTGCGGGACGATGAGATTCGTATAGTGGGGGCGGGACAGATCCTGGGCGGAGGATTGCGGGACGATAATATTGGTATAGTGGGGGCGGGACAGATCCTGGGCGGAGGATTGCGGGACAATGATATTCGTATAGTGGGGGCGGGGCAGATCCTGGGCGGAGGATTGCGGGACGATGATATTCGTATAGTGGGGGCGGGGCAGATCCTGGGCGGAGGATTGCGGGACAATGATATTCGTATAGTGGGGGCGGGGCAGATCCTGGGCGGAGGATTGCGGGACGATGATATTCGTATAGTGGGGGCGGGGCAGATCCTGGGTGGAGTATTGCGGGACGATGATATTCGTATAGTGGGGGCGGGGCAGATCCTGGGCGGAGGATCGTGGGACGATGATATTCGCATGTGACGCGGCTCATTTCATTCGCTCTTTAGCTCTACATTGCGCCTAATCTGGATCTTCCCATAGACGGGATTATCACACAGCGAACCGACATCCTGTACTGATTCATCCCAACAAACTGACCAATGAGAGCGCAGGGCTGGACAAACACTGAATCCGTCAGTCAGAACGAGAATTCTGTGCCGGGGCTAAGGGGGGTCTCCGATAGATCCGATCTGAAATGTTCGGCGTGTGATTGGCGGTAGATGTAGAATTGGCCGTGGGTTCAGAATTGGCGGTGGGTTCAGAATTGGTGGTAGATGTAGAATTGGCGGCGGGTTCAGAATTGGCGGTGGGTTCAGAATTGGCGGTAGATGTAGAATTGGCAGTGGGTTCAGAATTGGCGGTAGATGTAGAATTGGCGGTAGATGTAGAATTGGCGGCGGGTTCAGAATTGGCGGCGGGTTCAGAATTGGCGGTGGGTTCAGAATTGGCGGTGGGTTCAGAATTGGCGGTGGGTTCAGAATTGGCGGTGGGTTCAGAATTGGTGGTAGATGTAGAATTGGCAGTGGGTTCAGAATTGGCGGTAGATGTAGAATTGGCGGCGGGTTCAGAATTGGCGATGGGTTCAGAATTGGCGGTAGATGTAGAATTGGCGGCGGGTTCAGAATTGGCGGTGGGTTCAGAATTGGCGGTAGATGTAGAATTGGCGTGGGTTCAGAATTGGCGGTGGGTTCAGAATTGGCGGTAGATGTAGAATTGGCGTGGGTTCAGAATTGGCGGTGGGTTCAGAATTGGCGGTAGATGTAGAATTGGCAGTGGGTTCAGAATTGGCGGTAGATGTAGAATTGGCGGTAGATGTAGAATTGGCGGCGGGTTCAGAATTGGCGGTGGGTTCAGAATTGGTGGTAGATGTAGAATTGGCAGTGGGTTCAGAATTGGCGGTAGATGTAGAATTGGCGGCGGGTTCAGAATTGGCAGTGGGTTCAGAATTGGCGATGGGTTCAGAATTGGCGGTAGATGTAGAATTGGCGGCGGGTTCAAAATTGGCGGTAGATGTAGAATTGGCGGCGGGTTCAGAATTGGCGGTGGGTTCAGAATTGGCGGTAGATGTAGAATTGGCGTGGGTTCAGAATTGGCGGTGGGTTCAGAATTGGCGGTAGATGTAGAATTGGCGGTGGGTTCAGAATTGGCGGTAGATGTAGAATTGGCAGGGGGTTCAGAATTGGCGGTAGATGTAGAATTGGTGGCGGGTTCAGAATTGGCGGCGGGTTCAGAATTGGCGGCGGGTTCAGAATTGGCGGCGGGTTCAGAATTGGCGGCGGGTTCAGAATTGGCGGTAGATGTAGAATTGGCGGCGGGTTCAGAATTGGCGGCGGGTTCAGAATTGGCGGCGGGTTCAGAATTGGCGGTAGATGTAGAATTGGCGGTGGGTTCAGAATTGGCGGTGGGTTCAGAATTGGCGGTGGGTTCAGAATTGGCGGTAGATGTAGAATTGGTGGCGGGTTCAGAATTGGCGGTAGATGTAGAATTGGCGGTGGGTTCAGAATTGGCGGTAGATGTAGAATTGGCAGTGGGTTCAGAATTGGCGGTGGGTTCAGAATTGGCGGTGGGTTCAGAATTGGCGGTGGGTTCAGAATTGGCGGTGGGTTCAGAATTGGCGGTAGATGTAGAATTGGCTGTGGGTTCAGAATTGGTGGTAGATGTAGAATTGGCTGTGGGTTCAGAATTGGCGGTAGATGTAGAATTGGCGGTAGATGTAGAATTGGCTGTGGGTTTAGAATTGGCGGTAGATGTAGAATTGGTGGCGGGTTCAGAATTGGCTGTGGGTTCAGAATTGGCGGTAGATGTAGAATTGGCGGCGGGTTCAGAATTGGCGGCGGGTTCAGAATTGGCGGCGGGTTCAGAATTGGCGGTAGATGTAGAATTGGCGGTAGATGTAGAATTGGCGGTGGGTTCAGAATTGGCGGTGGGTTCAGAATTGGCGGTGGGTTCAGAATTGGCAGTAGATGTAGAATTGGCGGCGGGTTCAGAATTGGCGGTAGATGTAGAATTGGCGGTGGGTTCAGAATTGGCGGTAGATGTAGAATTGGCGGTGGGTTCAGAATTGGCGGTGGGTTCAGAATTGGCGGTAGATGTAGAATTGGCGGTAGATGTAGAATTGGCGGTGGGTTCAGAATTGGCGGTAGATGTAGAATTGGCGTGGGTTTAGAATTGGCGGTAGATGTAGAATTGGTGGCGGGTTCAGAATTGGCGGTGGGTTCAGAATTGGCGGTAGATGTAGAATTGGCAATGGGTTCAGAATTGGCGGCGGGTTCAGAATTGGCGGTAGATGTAGAATTGGCGGCGGGTTCAGAATTGGGGTGGGTTCAGAATTGGCGGTAGATGTAGAATTGCCGGTGGGTTCAGAATTGGCGGTGGGTTCAGAATTGGCGGTGGGTTCAGAATTGGCGGTGGGTTCAGAATTGGCGGTAGATGTAGAATTGCCGGTGGGTTCAGAATTGGCGGTGGGTTTAGAATTGGCGGTAGATGTAGAATTGGTGGCGGGTTCAGAATTGGCTGTGGGTTCAGAATTGGCGGTAGATGTAGAATTGGCAATGGGTTCAGAATTGGCGGTAGATGTAGAATTGGCGGCGGGTTCAGAATTGGCGGCGGGTTCAGAATTGGCGGTAGATGTAGAATTGGCGGCGGGTTCAGAATTGGCGGTGGGTTCAGAATTGGCGGTGGGTTCAGAATTGGCGGTGGGTTTAGAATTGGCGGCGGGTTCAGAATTGGCGGCGGGTTCAGAATTAGCAGCGGGTTCAGAATTGGCTGTAGATGTAGAATTGGCGGTAGATGTAGAATTGGCTGTGGGTTCAGAATTGGCGGTAGATGTAGAATTGGCGGCGGGTTCAGAATTGGCGGTGGGTTCAGAATTGGCGGTGGGTTCAGAATTGGCGGTGGGTTTAGAATTGGCGGCGGGTTCAGAATTGGCGGCGGGTTCAGAATTAGCAGCGGGTTCAGAATTGGCTGTAGATGTAGAATTGGCGGTAGATGTAGAATTGGCTGTGGGTTCAGAATTGGCGGTAGATGTAGAATTGGCGGTAGATGTAGAATTGGCTGTGGGTTTAGAATTGGCGGTAGATGTAGAATTGGCTGTGGGTTCAGAATTGGCGGTAGATGTAGAATTGGCGGTAGATGTAGAATTGGCTGTGGGTTTAGAATTGGCGGTAGATGTAGAATTGGTGGCGGGTTCAGAATTGGCTGTGGGTTCAGAATTGGCGGTAGATGTAGAATTGGCGGCGGGTTCAGAATTGGCGGCGGGTTCAGAATTGGCGGCGGGTTCAGAATTGGCGGTAGATGTAGAATTGGCGGTAGATGTAGAATTGGCGGTGGGTTCAGAATTGGCGGTGGGTTCAGAATTGGCGGTGGGTTCAGAATTGGCAGTAGATGTAGAATTGGCGGCGGGTTCAGAATTGGCGGTAGATGTAGAATTGGCGGTGGGTTCAGAATTGGCGGTAGATGTAGAATTGGCGGTGGGTTCAGAATTGGCGGTGGGTTCAGAATTGGCGGTGGGTTCAGAATTGGCGGTAGATGTAGAATTGGCGGTAGATGTAGAATTGGCTGTGGGTTCAGAATTGGCGGTAGATGTAGAATTGGCGGTAGATGTAGAATTGGCGTGGGTTTAGAATTGGCGGTAGATGTAGAATTGGTGGCGGGTTCAGAATTGGCGGTGGGTTCAGAATTGGCGGTAGATGTAGAATTGGCAATGGGTTCAGAATTGGCGGTAGATGTAGAATTGGCGGCGGGTTCAGAATTGGGGTGGGTTCAGAATTGGCGGTAGATGTAGAATTGCCGGTGGGTTCAGAATTGGCGGTGGGTTCAGAATTGGCGGTAGATGTAGAATTGCCGGTGGGTTCAGAATTGGCGGTGGGTTTAGAATTGGCGGTAGATGTAGAATTGGCAATGGGTTCAGAATTGGCGGTAGATGTAGAATTGGCGGCGGGTTCAGAATTGGCGGCGGGTTCAGAATTGGCGGTAGGTTCAGAATTGGCGGTAGATGTAGAATTGGCGGCGGGTTCAGAATTGGTGGTGGGTTCAGAATTGGCGGTGGGTTCAGAATTGGCGGTGGGTTCAGAATTGGCGGCGGGTTCAGAATTGGCGGCGGGTTCAGAATTAGCAGCGGGTTCAGAATTGGCTGTAGATGTAGAATTGGCGGTGGGTTCAGAATTGGCGGCAGATGTAGAATTGGTGGCGGGTTCAGAATTGGCAGTAGATGTAGAATTGGTGGCGGGTTCAGAATTGGCGGTAGATGTAGAATTGGCGGTGGGTTCAGAATTGGCGGTAGATGTAGAATTGGCGGTAGATGTAGAATTGGCGGCGGGTTCAGAATTGGCGGTAGATGTAGAATTGGTGGCGGGTTCAGAATTGGCGGTAGATGTAGAATTGGCGTGGGTTTAGAATTGGCGGTAGATGTAGAATTGGCGGTAGATGTAGAATTGGCAATGGGTTCAGAATTGGCGGCGGGTTCAGAATTGGCGGTAGATGTAGAATTGGCGGTGGGTTCAGAATTGGCGGCGGGTTCAGAATTGGCGGCGGGTTCAGAATTGGCTGTAGATGTAGAATTGGCGTGGGTTCAGAATTGGCGGTAGATGTAGAATTGGCGGTGGGTTCAGAATTGGCGGCGGGTTCAGAATTGGCGGCGGGTTCAGAATTGGCTGTAGATGTAGAATTGGCGTGGGTTCAGAATTGGCTGTAGATGTAGAATTGGTGGCGGGTTCAGAATTGGCGGTAGATGTAGAATTGGCTGTGGGTTCAGAATTGGCGGTAGATGTAGAATTGGTGGCGGGTTCAGAATTGGCGGTAGATGTAGAATTGGTGGCGGGTTCAGAATTGGCGGTAGATGTAGAATTGGTGGCGGGTTCAGAATTGGCTGTGGGTTCAGAATTGGCGGTAGGTTCAGAATTGGCGGTAGATGTAGAATTGGCTGTGGGTTCAGAATTGGCGGTAGATGTAGAATTGGCTGTGGGTTCAGAATTGGCGGTAGATGTAGAATTGGCGTGGGTTCAGAATTGGCGGTAGATGTAGAATTGGCGTGGGTTCAGAATTGGCGGTAGATGTAGAATTGGCGTGGGTTCAGAATTGGCGTGGGTTTAGAATTGACGGTAGATGTAGAATGGTGGACCCCAGCAGTCTGTCAGTTTTTCCCTTTGACTGTGCCATTTTAGAGCATGGTGCCAATTAGGAGTTTCTGGCTTATCCACCGATGTGCAATCATTATAAGGGTAGTCGGGTCTTGTAATTGGCGGTTGATCTGCCCGTGTGTGGTGAGCCCACACACAACATCCGGAGATATGGCAGCGCTCCTCCACCTATATCTGTAGAATAGTCTGAGGGGAATTGGTGGTATGTTCAGAACTGGTGTTAGGTGCAGAACTGGCGGTGGGTCCAGAATTGGTGGTAGATGTAGAATTGGTGGTGGGTCCAGAAATAGCGTTAGGTGCAGAGCTGGTGGTGGGTCCAAAGTTGGTAGCATGGTGGACCCCAGGCACGCTGTGAAGTCTCTCAATTTTTCCCTTTGGCTGTGCGGTTTTAGAACATGGTGCCGCATCGGGGTTTCTAGATTATCCACAGATGTGCAATCATTGAGGAGAGTCGGGTCTTGTGATTGGCGGTGGGATATACCCGTGTGTGGTGAGCACACAAACAACGTCCAGAGATAAGGCAGAGATCCTCCACCTATATCTGTAGAGTAGTCTGAGAGGATGAAGTGATCCTATATCTGCAGACTATTCCGTCCAGCGATGAGTGTGACCTCTGGGCGGGGGAGGGGATATAATTGGCAGGAAGGTGGGTTCCTGGCACGCCATGCTGCCGATATAATTGGGTGTGAAGTGTAGCTGTAAATTCATTCCAAATTAGCACCCGCGTCAGACGGAGGGGCACGAAGTGGCGCTGCCAGGCCGAGGAGAACATTAAATACATAAGCTCAGTGCATAAAAATATACATACGGGAAAATGAAGGCAGCAGCTGCAGATTAGCCAGGCGCTCTGTGATTGGCCATTCTGGGCCTGACGATTATTATCACGTAGAGAGGCCATTGACTCCTTTATGGGCCACTTCTGAGGGGAGAACATTCCGGTTTTCTTCAAAATATCTGCCGGTTACGCTTTATTAGGGGAGCCCCCCCCCCAAACCACTGAACGTTCTGTGTCCACATCTAGTTTCCAGAACACCAAGTGACTCCTCCAGGGAGAAGGGCCATATTTCCTCCTACCCAGAATCCTCTGGTCACCCCGGGAAATACCGATGAGCCCACAGACGTGGACATTTCTGATTTCTGCAGCCACCCATATGTCTTACCCTGGATAATATTCTGTAGGACATGGTGGCACCAAGAGTGGAACACAATGGAAATGTAAAGTGTCCTCTACTCCACCATGGTGGTGGCTCTGTAGAGGTGAAGGTCTTGTCACCATGAGGGTCCCGATATATGGCAGATGGACCCCCTTGGCACTGTGCGGGGGTTACTGTTGACTTTGGTGGTTTTCTCCGTATTATACCAGGTTTGATCATCAATGTACGGGGAGGGGTCATTGTATTTTGTCCAGTAGATGGAAGGGGGGAGGCATATGTAGAGGTCAACCGATATATCGGCCGATATTTGGCTTTTTTTACTTAATCGCCATCGGCTGATTGTGCTGATAAAAAAAGCCGATTATAAGTTCAGCGGGACTTGCAAATGACTTCTGTAATAGAAATCAATGCAAGTTGTGTGAAGTTTTCTTCTCTCCTCCTCTGGGCAGCCAAATCTGATAAGAAGATACATTGTATCTCTTCAGGTTCTTTTATCAATAGACTGAACTCTGTGTGTAGAAGTTCTCAGTTTAACCATTTAAAGACTAAATCTTTTTTGACATTTGTTGCTTACAAGTAAAAATTCTGTATTTTCTGCTAGAAAATCACTTGGAACCCCCAAACATTATATATATTTTTTTTAGCAGAGACCCTAGGGAATAAAATAGCGGTTGTTGCAATATTTTATGTCACACGGTATTTGCGCAGCGGTCTTTCAAACGCAATTTTTTAAAATAAAATACACTAATTAAAAAAAAAAAAAATAATCAGTAAAGTTAGCCCATTTTTTTTCATCCAAAAGTTTTGGTTACCTGTTTTTGTGTATTTAATATTTAAGATATAGTTATTTTTTTTTAATCTAAATTCTACATACAAGTGAACTGATTGGAGGTTTGTTTTGTTCAATAAATGTTTAAATGTAAAAAATTTTCTGTATCACTTATTACTTAAGGTTTCCCCCACACTGGAGCGGGCATGCGTTGACGGTAAAACGCTGTTAGTTTTAGCGGCGCTTTGCCATCATTTTAGCGGCGCTATTCGGCTGCTAGCGGGGCGCTTATAACCAGCTAGCGGCCGAGGAAGGGGTTAAATGCGCCCCTGAAGTGCTGCTGCCGAAACGCTTTGCAGGCGCTTCGGCAGCGGTGCGCATTCATTTCAATGGGCAGGAGTGGTGGAGGAGGGGTATACACCGCTCCAAAGACATCCTGCCAGCGCATCGCCTCAGTGTGAAAGCACTCGGGATATCACACGGAGACTGTAGGGAAGCCGTTTTACAGGCACTTTACAGGCGCTATTTTTAGCCCAAAAGCGCCTAAAAAAACGCCCCAGTGTGAAAGGGGTCTAACTGTTAGATTTTATGAGATGAAGGGGAAAAAAAAGAAAAAAAAAAAATCGGCCTAATATATCAGCCCAAAAAAAATCGGCATCACATATCGGCCATCGGCCACCGCGATTTCTAAATATCGGCATTGGCCAGAGAAAAACCCATATCGGTCGACCTCTAGGCATATGGTGGGTGCCGTTATTCACCTCCCCTGAAAAGCTCCATGGAAGTTCTTTTAAAAAGAAAATGCAAGTACCTGGCATCGAGTCAGTGACCCAGAACAAGCATGGGGGCTCCCAATCTGTAGAATTGTTCCAGGTCCTTCACTGGCCATATAGAATCCAGAGGATCACTAATGGGGGGGGTGTAAGGTGCTTTATGGGGGTCACAACATCTTTCTTCAGATATATCTACTTTAAAGCTAAATCCCAGAGCAGCCAATCAGATCTGTCCATCCTGGGTTTGATGTGTGGAAAATGAGCTCGGATTGGTTGAGGTTTGAAGGACTTGTGGCCCATCTCACTACAGCAGTCTGTGACCAATGTGATTGGCTGCTGTGGACAAGAAGACGACTTCCTTTCCCTCCATCTAATGGGAGGGTGCAGTCTGGTCCTCAGTCTGTGGTGGGTCTCCAAGTTCCAAAGACAGTACGTTGTCTACATACAGATTACTGCCGGAACTCGGGATTGGGGCGCCGCAGAGACTGGGCTTGTCTGTGTCCCCTACAGCCAGCAATCAGGTCTTAGACTGGGGTTCTGTTCTGCAGATGAGACCTGCACTCTCATTGGTTATCATAGCTGGGAAGACATGGTGGCTGTGGCTGGTCTCCAGGCAACCAGCGTTATGCCATGAGGAGAGCAGCAGATGTTCCCGGAGAGAATACACAGATAAATATTTATTCCGCAGAAGTGGTGATAATTTCTCCATATAAACATTTATCAGCCTGCCGCCTGTGACAATCTAATTGCAGAATTCGGTAATCTGCTGATATTAACCCCCCCCCCCCCCCCGCAAGCGTACGCCTGCTGGTGCTGTATCCCATTCTCTATACGTCTCCACGTGACTCCATACGTGACTGTCCCATCCTACAATCGTCTATACGTCTCCATATGTGACCGTCCCACACATGATATCTCATCCTACAATCGTCTATACGTCTCCATATGTGACCGTCCCACACATGATATCTCATCCTACAATCGTCTATACGTCTCCATATGTGACCGTCCCACACATTATATCTCATCCTACAATCGTCTATACGTCTCCATATGTGACCGTCCCACACTCCATTATATCCCATCCTACAATCATCTATACGTCTCCATATGTGACCGTCCCACACATATCCCATCCTACAATCGTCTATACGTCTCCATACGTGACACGGAACCACACTCCATTATATCCCATCCTACAATCATCTATACGTCTCCATGCGTGACCGTCCCGCATTCCATTATATCCCATCCTACAATCGTCTATACGTCTCCATATGTGACCATCCCATACTCCATTATATCCCATCCTACAATCGTCTATACGTCTCCATACGTGACCATTCCATACGCCATTACATCCATCCTACAATTGTCTATACGTCTCCATACGTGACCATTCCATACGCCATTACATCCCATCCTACAATCGTCTGTATGCCTCCATATGTGACCTTCCCACACATTATATCCCATCCTACAATCGTCTGTACGTGACCATCCCATACTCCATTATATCCCATCCTACAATCATCTATACGTCTCCATACTCCATTATATCCCATCCTACAATCGTCTATACTTCTCCATACGTGACCGTTCCATACGCCATTAAATCCCATCCTACAATCGTCTATAAGTTGCCATACGTGACCGTCTCATACTCCATTATATCCCATACGTCTATAAGGTTGTAGGTTAGGGTTGGTATACCGGTGGCCTTGGCATGCTGTTGGTCATTAGGAGAGGTGGTGGTGGCAGCAGTCTGAGGGTTGGCTTTGGGGGTCGGTATAGCGGTGGTCTCAGCGTGCTCTTATTAGGAGGTCGTGTGGTGGCAGTATGGGGACAATGGCTCTGTGTGTGTCTGAATAGTTCATTGTCCATAACTTGGGGCGGCCATTTTTCCTGCCAGTGTTATGGTGACACAGGGAAGTTTGAGCCTGGTGGGCGCTTTGATTGGCTTCTGAGGGAAATGTTGACCCCGGGACAGTATGTGTGTGTGGTTAGTACAACATTGGTGGGTGCAAGTAATAACCCCCAGATACAGCCGACATGTGCGCTCCTCTGGTGCAGAGGCCATGTGCATGGCTCAGTGTTTGTACAGCACTCTGGTGTATGTTACAGCTATATAAATATGGATGGGATGAGAGCCATTGCCTTGTATTTCGCTCCTTGGCGATGTAGGAGTGCCCCACCCTCAGATTAATGTACAGAGCCGCGTCTGGTGATTCAGTCGCACGCCTCGGTGAGTCAATGGAGGAGAACTCTGCAAACTCCTCATCAGGCTTCATACTTCCGGCTACTGATAGAAGATGGTGGCTGTGCGTCCCTCACCCCCCCCCAGTCACCACCTCTAGTGAAGTGTCACCTTACTGGTTATGAGGTGTGAAGGTTTGCGTGTTTGTCGCACTGTGAGGTGAGTTCAGGTCATGTGACCCATGGACGGAGGAGTGCGGGATTAGGTTCCCACCATGCGTTCAGTAGATTATAGACTGTATTCATTGGAATCTCCCGTGTCCCAGGATGGATATCACCGTCCTCGGCAGGAGGGTTTGGGGGTGTCCTCTGATGGGGTTATGTGGCTGCGGGGTGTTATAGGAACCTCCTGACCCTAAGCGGTGGTTGGGTGTGCAGACCTATATGGGCCTTTGTAGAAGACCTCCGCTCTGAGTGCCTCATTTCCCACCAGATCACATCCTTTCAGTGTTCCTGGTCAATGACCCTGATATCCTCTGGAAGGTTCTCCAATCTCCTCTCCAGGACACCATCCTCCAGGAGGTCATCCCACCCCCCCACCTTAGTGTTCTGTCCTGTCGTCCTCCTCTCCTCTCCTCTGTTCTCTCTATTCTCTTCTCCCTTTCCCTTCTTCTGTTTTCCCTCTTTTCCTTCTTTTCCCTCTTCCCTTTCCTTTCTTTTCCCTTATTCCGCTCTTTTCCCCTCTTTTCCCATCTTTTCCGATTTCTCCTCTTTTCCCTCTATTTCTTCTCCCCTCTCTGCTCTTTCTTCCCCACCTTTTGGGTTCCTCCTCCATCACTAAACACCCCTCTGCCCCCTCCCCCCCCCTCTCTCTGCCCCCCATCCCCCTCTCTTCCTGGGTTCCTTCTCCATCACTAACCTCCCTCTTGTGCTGCACAGTGTGTAGGTGGGACTCAGGGAAAAGCTCTGGCTGCATTCTCCCAGATTTAAGGGACCATCCAGGAGTGGAGGATGGAGGGCGGATGTGTGGTTGGGGGAGTGTTCAGTATACGGGAGAGGGTATGATGTCATGGTGGGAGGGGCTTGTCAATGTGATGGAGAACAGGGAAGGAGCTCAACTCCGCCATCAGTGTGTGCGCTCTGCGCTCCTCCCGCCATCGGGATCTGCCCGGCATGTCTCAGTGTGGGGGAGGCGTGTTCTCGGGATCTGCCCGGCATGCCTCAGTGTGGGGGAGGCGTGTTCTCAGGATCTGCCCGGCATGCATCAGTGTGGGGGAGGCGTGTTCTCGGGATCTGCCCGGCATGCCTCAGTGTGGGGGGGCGTGTTCTCAGGATCTGCCCGGCATGCCTCAGTGTGGGGGAGGCGTGTTCTCGGGATCTGCCAGGCATGCCTCAGTGTGGGGGAGGCGTGTTCTCGGGATCTGCCCGGCATGCCTCAGTGTGGGGGAGGCGTGTTCTCGGGATCTGCCAGGCATGCCTCAGTGTGGGGGAGGCGTGTTCTCGGGATCTGCCAGGCATGCCTCAGTGTGGGGGAGGCGTGTTCTCGGGATCTGCCCGGCATGCCTCAGTGTGGGGAGGCGTGTTCTCAGGATCTGCCAGGCATGCCTCAGTGTGGGGGAGGCGTGTTCTCAGGATCTGCCAGGCATGCCTCAGTGTGGGGGGGGCGTGTTCTCGGATCTGCCAGGCATGCCTCAGTGTGGGGGAGGCGTGTTCTCGGGATCTGCCAGGCATGCCTCAGTGTGGGGGAGGCGTGTTCTCAGGATCTGCCAGGCATGCCTCAGTGTGGGGGAGGCGTGTTCTCGGGATCTGCCCGGCATGCCTCAGTGTGGGGGAAGCGTGTTCTCGGGATCTGCCAGGCATGCCTCAGTGTGGGGGAGGCGTGTTCTCGGGATCTGCCAGGCATGCCTCAGTGTGGGGGAAGCGTGTTCTCGGGATCTGCCCGGCATGCCTCAGTGTGGGGGAGGCGTGTTCTCGGGATCTGCCAGGCATGCGTCAGTGTGGGGGAGGCGTGTTCTCGGGATCTGCCCAGCATGCCTCAGTGTGGGGGAGGCGTGTTCTCGGGATCTGCCCGGCATGCCTCAGTGTGGGGGGGGGGGTGTTCTCAGGATCTGCCCGTCATGCCTCAGTGTGGGGGGGTGTGTTCTCGGGATCTGCCCAGCATGCCTCAGTGTGGGGGAGGCGTGTTCTCGGGATCTGCCCAGCATGCCTCAGTGTGGGGGAGGCGTGTTCTCGGGATCTGCCCGGCATGCCTCAGGGTGAGGCGGGGACGTGTTCTCGAGATCTGCCAGGCATGCCTCAGTGTGGGGGGGGCGTGTTCTCAGGATCTGCCCGTCATGCCTCAGTGTGGGGGGGGCGTGTTCTCAGGATCTGCCCGGCATGCCTCAGTGTGGGGGGGGGGTGTTCTCAGGATCTGCCCGGCATGCCTCAGTGTGGGGGAGGCGTGTTCTCAGGATCTGCCAGGCATGCGTCAGTGTGGGGGGGGGCGGTCTTGGGATCTGCCCGGCATGCAGCGTGGAGGGGCGGTCTTGGGATCTGTCCGGCATGCAGCGCGGAGGGGCGGTCTTGGGATCTGTCCGGCATGCAGCGTGGAGAGGCGGTCTTGGGATCTGCCCGGCATGCAGCGTGGAGGGGCGGTCTTGGGATCTGTCCGGCATGCAGCGCGGAGGGGCGGTCTTGGGATCTGTCCGGCATGCAGCGCGGAGGGGCGGTCTTGGGATCTGTCCGGCATGCAGCGCGGAGGGGCGGTCTTGGGATCTGTCCGGCATGCAGCGCGGGGGGAGCTCAGTGCTGGAGGTTCCAGAGGAGGGAATGTTCATCTTGTAGCTCCCCCTCCCCCTCACTCATTTAGTTGATCAATGTATTGATTGATTTCTGTAGATGAATATGGCACACACTCCCCTCCCCTGTGCAGTCTGGATCATTACAAAGCTGTGATTGGGGAGAGCAGTCACCTGTGGTGATAATATTCGCAGCCCCCCCCCCCCCCACCACCACCATATTGATGTCCCACAGCTGGCTCATTGTGCAAAAGCACTCCCCCCTCCCCCATATAATGGCTGTGTGGGACAAAGAGCTGACAATTCTTCAATCTCGGCTTTCTCTGCCAATACGAGACGTCCAACATGCCGTACACCAGACACAGGTCTGTCCAGTCCCCCGTGCTGGTGTTTGTGCCGGGAAGATGTCTGCTGGGAAGCTCATGGCGGTCAGCTGTGTGAAGGGTTAGATCTGGGGGTGGGGGTCATGGTGGTCAGATCTGGTTGATGGGGGCCATGGTGGTCCAATATGGGGGGTCGGCTGTGCGAAGGGTTAAATCTGGGGGGTTGGCTGTGCGAAGGGTTAAATCTAGGGGGTTGGCTGTGCGAAGGGTTAAATCTGGGGGGTTGGCTGTGCGAAGGGTTAAATCTGGGGGGTTGGCTGTGCGAAGGGTTAAATCTAGGGGGTTGGCTGTGCGAAGGGTTAAATCTGGGGGGTTGGCTGTGCGAAGGGTTAAATCTGGGGGGTTGGCTGTGCGAAGGGTTAAATCTGGGGGGTTGGCTGTGCGAAGGGTTAAATCTGGGGGGTTGGCTGTGCAAAGGGTTAAATCTGGGGGGTTGGCTGTGCGAAGGGTTAAATCTGGGGGGTTGGCTGTGCGAAGGGTTAAATCTGGGGGGTGGGCTGTGCGAAGGGTTAAATCTGGGGGGTGGGCTGTGCGAAGGGTTAAATCTGGGGGGTGGGCTGTGCGAAGGGTTAAATCTGGGGGGTGGGCTGTGCGAAGGGTTAAATCTGGGGGGTGGGCTGTGCGAAGGGTTAAATCTGGGGGGTTGGCTGTGCGAAGGGTTAAATCTGGGGGGTTGGCTGTGCGAAGGGTTAAATCTGGGGGGTGGGCTGTGCGAAGGGTTAAATCTGGGGGGTGGGCTGTGCGAAGGGTTAAATCTGGGGGGTGGGCTGTGCGAAGGGTTAAATCTGGGTGTCGGCTGTGCGAAGGGTTAAATCTGGGTGTCGGCTGTGCGAAGGGTTAAATCTGGGGGGTCGGCTGTGCGAAGGGTTAAATCTGGGGGGTTGGCTGTGCGAAGGGTTAAATCTGGGTGTCGGCTGTGCGAAGGGTTAAATCTGGGTGTCGGCTGTGCGAAGGGTTAAATCTGGGTGTCGGCTGTGCGAAGGGTTAAATCTGGGGGGTCGGCTGTGTGAAGGGTTAAATCTGGGGGGTGGGCTGTGCGAAGGGTTAAATCTGGGTGTCGGCTGTGCGAAGGGATAAATCTGGGTGTCGGCTGTGCGAAGGGATAAATCTGGGTGTCAGCAGTGTGAAGGGTTAAATCTGTGGGGTCGGCTGTGTGGAGGTTTAAATCTGGGGGTGGGAGTCATGGTGGTCATATCTGGTTGACAGGGGCCATAGTGGTTGGCGAGACCCATGGTGGTTGGCTGTTTAATGGATCCGATCTGGGGGGTGGGGGTCATGGTGGTCAGATCTGGTTGGCTGTGTGAAGGGTTAGATCTGGGGGGCTGGTTGGTGGGGCCCATGGCGATCAGATCTGATGGGTGTGGGTCATGGTGGTCAGCTGTGTAAAGGGTCAGATCTGGTTGTCGGGGCAATAGGGGGTCGGCTGTGTGATGGGTCAGATCTGGTGGGTGGAGGTCATAGTGGTTGGATCTGGTTGGCGGAGGCCATGGTGGTCTGCTGTGTGAATGGTCAGATCCGGTTGGCGGGGAATCATGGCAGTCAGATGCGGTTGGCGGGGGGCTGTGGTGGTCAGCTTTTATAGCAGGACCCCTTGAGGTGGGCACATTTGTTCCCAGCCCCTGATATTGTTTCCACTATCAATAAATTTAAATAAATGGCGGTCAGGATTGGGTTGCCAGGCCCGCACTCTAGGGGGTCAGGATTGGGTTGCCAGGCCCGCACTCCAGGTGGTCAGGATTGGGTTGCCAGGCCCGCACTCTAGGGGGTCAGGATTGGGTTGCCAGGCCCGCACTCCAGGTGGTCAGGATTGGGTTGCCAGACCGGCACTCCAGGTGGTCAGGATTGGGTTGCCAGGCCCGCACTCCAGGTGGTCAGGATTGGGGCACTCTAGGCGGTCAAGATTGGGTTGCCAGGTCCACACTCCAGGAGGTCAGGATTGGGTTGCCAGACCCGCACTCCAGGAGGTCAGGATTGGGTTGCCAGACCCGCACTCCAGGAGGTCAGGATTGGGTTGCTAGACCCGCACTCCAGGAGGTCAGGATTGGGGCACTCTAGGCGGTCAGGATTGGGTTGCCAGGTCCACACTCCAGGAGGTCAGGATTGGGTTGCCAGGCCCGCACTCTAGGGGGTCAGGATTGGGTTGCCAGACCCGCACTCCAGGAGGTCAGGATTGGGTTGCCAGGCCCGCACTCCAGGAGGTCAGGATTGGGTTGCCAGGCCCACACTCCAGGAGGTCAGGATTGGGTTGCCAGGCCCGCACTCCAGGAGGTCAGGATTGGGTTGCCAGACCCGCACTCCAGGAGGTCAGGATTGGGTTGCCAGGCCCACACTCCAGGAGGTCAGGATTGGGTTGCCAGGCCCGCACTCCAGGAGATTCAGGATTGGGTTGCCAGGCCCGCACTCCAGGAGGTCAGGATTGGGTTGCCAGGCCCGCACTCCAGGAGGTCAGGATTGGGTTGCCAGGCCCGCACTCCAGGAGGTCAGGATTGGGTTGCCAGACCCGCACTCCAGGAGGTCAGGATTGGGTTGCCAGGCCCGCACTCCAGGAGGTCAGGATTGGGTTGCCAGGCCCACACTCCAGGAGGTCAGGATTGGGTTGCCAGACCCGCACTCCAGCAGGTCAGGATTGGGTTTGCCAGACCCGCACTCCAGGAGGTCAGGATTGGGTTGCCAGGCCCACACTCCAGGAGGTCAGGATTGGGTTGCCAGGCCCGCACTCCAGGAGGTCAGGATTGGGTTGCCAGGCCCGCACTCCAGGAGGTCAGGATTGGGTTGCCAGGCCCACACTCCAGGAGGTCAGGATTGGGTTGCCAGGCCCGCACTCCAGGAGGTCAGGATTGGGTTGCCAGGTCCACACTCTAGGAGGTCAGGATTGGGTTGCCAGGCCCGCACTCCAGGAGGTCAGGATTGGGTTGCCAGGCCCACACTCCAGGAGGTCAGGATTGGGTTGCCAGGCCCACACTCCAGGAGGTCAGGATTGGGTTGCCAGGCCCGCACTCCAGGAGGTCAGGATTGGGTTGCCAGGCCCGCACTCCAGGAGGTCAGGATTGGGTTGCCAGGCCCACACTCCAGGAGGTCAGGATTGGGTTGCCAGGCCCGCACTCCAGGAGGTCAGGATTGGGTTGCCAGGCCCACACTCCAGGAGGTCAGGATTCCCTGTCCACACAGATTTCTGTCTTCCCAATGGACGCAGATTACATCCAGCAGTCATGCCGAGTCTGGCAGAGCTCTAGAGATGGGGATTGGTTTTCTTCATGTCGGAACCATCACAGTGGAGTTTTTCTAAAAGGAAGAAGTGCCCCCTGACCCCCCCTAGATGCCCCCTGGGGTGGCTGTGCTGCTGGAATGACCGCCAGTGCGCTTCCCTCCCCCAGACTCATGAATATTAATGAGGAGCCGTTGCTGATGTAGTAGCATCTTCCAATGAATAATTCATCTCTGTCCCCGGATTGTTCTCTGCGCCGTGACAACCACCAGTAAAACCTCCGATGTTCCTGAATGTTTATGGATTGTCAGCTCCTTGGATAAGCCACCCCTCCCCCCTCTGGGAATCCCATGTGTCGGTCATGGCACTGTGAGGGGATTATATCGCCATTCATTATTGATCTGTATTGATTTTCTGTAAATCCTCCTTGGAAGGTTTCTGAGATAACGAGGTCCGGATTCTGAGAGAAACTGGGAAAACCTCTTCATGTTCCCCAGCATCCCCCCCCTACAGTGGCAATTCTGGGTGTTGGATCATACTTCCCCAGCCCCTCCCACAGTCAGGGTTCTAGGTGTTGGACTATGAGGTGACTCCGATGTGATGGGCGCTCTGCAGGGTGAAGCCTTCCAGCGGGAAGATTGGCGGATGTGACCCAGAATGTGTTCCGTCATGTCTGTACACCCCAGCCATGGTACTGGAGGCTGACAACGCTGCTGATCATTGTGAGGCGTGGCCTAGCGTTGTCACCTGTAACAGGAAGAGCAGCTAACGGTGCATTAGAGTCCCAAAAATTATATGATTAAAGAGGAGCTAAACCTATCTCTGTGAACTGTCACAAGGCATGCTGGGACTGATAACTGTCACAAGTCCCTGTGCTCTCCACTGAACCGTCAGCCTTCCAATGGCTGGTGTCATAGCTGATCACATGTGCAGCACCATGGCAACTGCAGATCACACAGGCCAAGATGGCTGGAGAGGAGGGTTTAGTTCCTGTATACAGCGAGGTGTGATAGCGCATGCTTAGAATGGGAGACTTGGGGTTCACATACTTACCTCAACCCTAAATGAGGCCTCACCATCAGTGAAAGCTTCAGGAACTCCTGCAGCCAATAGGCTTTCCCCTTTTAGCAGTCACATGAGGGAAATTAGATGGGACTGGGTGGGGTGTAGACGGTGGCACGCCTATTGGTAAGGAGGTGGTTGTATGCGATGACTGGTGGGTCCTTCTTCTCTCACCTTACAAGGAATTCAGGAGGGACCCGCCAAACTTTGATCCATGTATGGGCACCCTGGTTGTACAGCCTGTCATATTTTTCCTGATCGATCGGTGCTGTCAGTTATCGCCGGCAACAATGATCAGTGTTTTGTCATGGTGGGGAGTCTCCCGGCAGTCAGAACACAACAGATTAGCGGGAGGATTCCACATCAAATGTGTGGGAGGGGGATGGGATCTTTTCATGAACAATGTATGGGCTGCCTATGTGGGGTAGTGCTGATTGTATGGAGTGGGGGAGCTGGCATTGATTGCCGGTGCTCATATCACTGATTGGCGTAGTCGGTGTGCCGGGGGCTCGATCTGCAAAGGCCTTGTTGGCTTTATGTAAGATCAATCGGGAATGAAGCAACACAAATCCCCCGCCTGTGCCGGGGGCTCTTCTATCTGTCTTGCCCCATGTGGGGTACGGAGGATCAGACGTGACTTGTGTAGGTCAGGCCGCTCTCCGCTGAGCTCTAATGATGCAATTATGGCATTGAAGGCGCCGTTTGTGGTACCATCACTGCTAGTAGCGCCATCGTCTTTTCATCCTCCCGAGACAACCAGCCTCCCGGTGTGTTGGTGCAGCCTCTAATACCCTCATTACCCCCCAGTAGCTTTGGGTTGCTGTGTTTGCTGCATTGCTCTTGTTAGTACATTCTACACATTCCGCATTCTCTGGAAGTTCATAGACACCCTGATCCCGAAACCGCCCAAAATCTCACTCCTCACATCTGCAGCCATACTGCGTGCCAATCACCTTTCATGTGCTGTGTCGGTGGGTAAGCAGTTGGGTAGGACAGACTCCGGTGTGGTGTGTCGGTGAGTCAGTGGTTGGGTAGGACAGACTCTGGTGTGTCGGTGGGTCAGCGGTTGTGTAGGACAGACTCCTGTGGGGTGTGTCAGTGGGTCAGCGGTTGTGTAGGACAGACTCCTGTGGGGTGTGTCGGTGGGTCGGCGGTTGTGTAGGACAGACTCCTGTGGGGTGTGTCAGTGGGTCAGTGGTTGGGTAGGACAGACTCCGGTGTGGTATGTCGGTGGGTAAGCAGTTGGGTAGGACAGACTCTGGTGTGTCGGTGGGTCAGCGGTTGGGTAGGACAGACTCCTGTGGGGTGTGTCGGTGGGTCAGCGGTTGTGTAGGACAGACTCCTGTGGGGTGTGTCAGTGGGTCAGTGGTTGGGTAGGACAGACTCCGGTGTGGTATGTCGGTGGGTAAGCAGTTGGGTAGGACAGACTCTGGTGTGGTATGTCGGTGGGTAAGCAGTTGGGTAGGACAGACTCTGGTGTGTCGGTGGGTCAGCGGTTGTGTAGGACAGACTCCTGTGTGGTGTGTTAGTGGGTCAGTGGTTGGGTAGGACAGACTCTGGTGTGTCGGTGGGTCAGCGGTTGTGTAGGACAGACTCCTGTGTGGTGTGTTAGTGGGTCAGTGGTTGGGTAGGACAGACTCCGGTGTAGTGTGTTGATGGGTCAGTGGTTGGGTAGGACAGACTCCGGTGTGGTGTGTCGTGGGTCAGCGGTTGGGTAGGACAGACTCCGGTGTGGTGTGTCGTGGGTCAGCGGTTGGGTAGGACAGACTCCTGTGTGGTGTTAGTGGTTCAGTGGTTGGGTAGGACAGACTCTGGTGTGGTGTGTTAGTGGGTCAGTGGTTGGGTAGGACAGACTCTGGTGTGGTGTGTTAGTGGGTCAGTGGTTGAGTAGGACAGACTCCGGTGTGGTGTGTTGACGGGTCAGTGGCTGGGTAGGACAGACTCTGGTGTGTCGGTGGGTCAGCGGTTGGGTAGGACAGACTCTGGTGTGGTGTGTTAGTGGGTCAGTGGTTGGGTAGGACAGACTCCGATGTGGTGTGTCGGTGGGTAAGCAGTTGTGTAGGACAGACTCTGGTGTGGTGTGTTGATGGGTCAGTGGTTGGGTAGGACAGACTCCGGTGTGGTGTGTCGTGGGTCAGCGGTTGGGTAGGATAGACTCCTGTGTGGTGTGTTAGTGGTTCAGTGGTTGGGTAGGAGAGACTCTGGTGTGGTGTGTTAGTGGGTCAGTAGTTGGGTAGGACAGACTCTGGTGTGGTGTGTTAGTGGGTCAGTGGTTGGGTAGGACAGACTCCGTGTGGTGTGTTGACGGGTCAGTGGCTGGGTAGGAGAGACTCTGGTGTGTCGGTGGGTCAGCGGTTGGGTAGGACAGACTCTGGTGTGGTGTGTTAGTGGGTCAGTGGTTGGGTAGGACAGACTCCGGTGTGTCAGTGGGTCAGTGGTTGGGTAGGACAGACTCCGGTGTGTCAGTGGGTCAGTGGTTGGGTAGGACAGACTCCGGTGTAGTGTGTTGATGGGTCAGCGGTTGGGTAGGACAGACTCCGGTGTGGTGTGTCGTGGGTCAGCGGTTGGGTAGGACAGACTCCGGTGTGGTGTGTCGTGGGTCAGCGGTTGGGTAGGACAGACTCCTGTGTGGTGTTAGTGGTTCAGTGGTTGGGTAGGACAGACTCTGGTGTGGTGTGTTAGTGGGTCAGTGGTTGGGTAGGACAGACTCTGGTGTGGTGTGTTAGTGGGTCAGTGGTTGAGTAGGACAGACTCCGGTGTGGTGTGTTGACGGGTCAGTGGCTGGGTAGGACAGACTCTGGTGTGTCGGTGGGTCAGCGGTTGGGTAGGACAGACTCTGGTGTGGTGTGTTAGTGGGTCAGCGGTTGGGTAGGACAGACTCCTGTGTGGTGTTAGTGGTTCAGTGGTTGGGTAGGACAGACTCCGTGTGGTGTGTTGACGGGTCAGTGGCTGGGTAGGAGAGACTCTGGTGTGTCGGTGGGTCAGCGGTTGGGTAGGACAGACTCTGGTGTGGTGTGTTAGTGGGTCAGTGGTTGGGTAGGACAGACTCCGGTGTGTCAGTGGGTCAGTGGTTGGGTAGGACAGACTCCGGTGTAGTGTGTTGATGGGTCAGTGGTTGGGTAGGACAGACTCCGGTGTGGTGTGTCGTGGGTCAGCGGTTGGGTAGGACAGACTCCGGTGTGGTGTGTCGTGGGTCAGCGGTTGGGTAGGACAGACTCCTGTGTGGTGTTAGTGGTTCAGTGGTTGGGTAGGACAGACTCTGGTGTGGTGTGTTAGTGGGTCAGTGGTTGGGTAGGACAGACTCTGGTGTGGTGTGTTAGTGGGTCAGTGGTTGAGTAGGACAGACTCCGGTGTGGTGTGTTGACGGGTCAGTGGCTGGGTAGGACAGACTCTGGTGTGTCGGTGGGTCAGCGGTTGGGTAGGACAGACTCTGGTGTGGTGTGTTAGTGGGTCAGCGGTTGGGTAGGACAGACTCCTGTGTGGTGTTAGTGGTTCAGTGGTTGGGTAGGACAGACTCCGGTGTGGTGTGTCGTGGGTCAGCGGTTGGGTAGGACAGACTCCGGTGTGGTGTGTCGTGGGTCAGCGGTTGGGTAGGACAGACTCCTGTGTGGTGTTAGTGGTTCAGTGGTTGGGTTGGACAGACTCTGGTGTGGTGTGTTAGTGGGTCAGTGGTTGGGTAGGACAGACTCTGGTGTGGTGTGTTAGTGGGTCAGTGGTTGAGTAGGACAGACTCCGGTGTGGTGTGTTGACGGGTCAGTGGCTGGGTAGGACAGACTCTGGTGTGTCGGTGGGTCAGCGGTTGGGTAGGACAGACTCTGGTGTGGTGTGTTAGTGGGTCAGTGGTTGGGTAGGACAGACTCCGATGTGGTGTGTCGGTGGGTAAGCAGTTGTGTAGGACAGACTCTGGTGTGGTGTGTTGATGGGTCAGTGGTTGGGTAGGACAGACACTGGTGTGGTGTGTCGTGGGTCAGCGGTTGGGTAGGATAGACTCCGGTGTAGTGTGTTGATGGGTCAGTGGTTGGGTAGGACAGACTCCGGTGTGGTGTGTCGTGGGTCAGCGGTTGGGTAGGACAGACTCCGGTGTGGTGTGTCGTGGGTCAGCGGTTGGGTAGGACAGACTCCTGTGTGGTGTTAGTGGTTCAGTGGTTGGGTAGGACAGACTCTGGTGTGGTGTGTTAGTGGGTCAGTGGTTGGGTAGGACAGACTCTGGTGTGGTGTGTTAGTGGGTCAGTGGTTGAGTAGGACAGACTCCGGTGTGGTGTGTTGACGGGTCAGTGGCTGGGTAGGACAGACTCTGGTGTGTCGGTGGGTCAGCGGTTGGGTAGGACAGACTCTGGTGTGGTGTGTTAGTGGGTCAGTGGTTGGGTAGGACAGACTCCGATGTGGTGTGTCGGTGGGTAAGCAGTTGTGTAGGACAGACTCTGGTGTGGTGTGTTAGTGGTTGGGTAGGACAGACTCTGGTGTGGTGTGTTAGTGGGTCAGTGGTTGGGTAGGACAGACTCCGTGTGGTGTGTCGGTGGGTAAGCAGTTGTGTAGGACAGACTCTGGTGTGGTGTGTTAGTGGTTGGGTAGGACAGACTCTGGTGTGGTGTGTTAGTGGGTCAGTGGTTGGGTAGGACAGACTCCGTGTGGTGTGTTGACGGGTCAGTGACTGGGTAGGACAGACTCTGGTGTGTCGGTGGGTCAGCGGTTGGGTAGGACAGACTCTGGTGTGTCGGTGGGTCAGCGGTTGGGTAGGACAGACTCCGTGTGGTGTGTTGACGGGTCAGTGACTGGGTAGGACAGACTCTGGTGTGTCGGTGGGTCAGTGGTTGGGTAGGACAGACTCCGGTGTGTCAGTGGGTCAGTGGTTGGGTAGGACAGACTCCGGTGTGTTGGTGGGTCAGCGGTTGGGTAGGACAGACTCCGGTGTGTCGGTGGGTCAGCGGTTGGGTAGGACAGACTCCGGTGTGTCGGTGGGTCAGCGGTTGGGTAGGACAGACTCCGGTGTGTTGGTGGGTCAGCGGTTGGGTAGGACAGACTCCGGTGTGTTGGTGGGTCAGCGGTTGGGTAGGACAGACTCCGGTGTGTTGGTGGGTCAGCGGTTGGGTAGGACAGACTCCGGTGTAGTGTGTTGGTGGGTCAGCGGTTGGGTAGGACAGACTCTGGTGTGTTGGTGGGTCAGCGTTTGGGTTGGACAGACTCCGGTATAGTGTGTTGGTGGGTCAGCGGTTGGGTAGGACAGACTCTGGTGTGGTGTGTCAGTGGGTCAGCGGTTGGGTAGGACAGACTCCGGTGTGGTGTGTTGGTGGGTCAGCGGTTGGGTAGGACAGACTCTGGTGTGTTGGTGGGTCAGCGTTTGGGTAGGACAGACTCTGGTGTGTTGGTGGGTCAGCGTTTGGGTAGGACAGACTCTGGTGTAGTGTGTTGGTGGGTCAGCGGTTGGGTAGGACAGACTCTGGTGTGTTGGTGGGTCAGTGTTTGGGTAGGACAGACTCCGGTGTAGTGTATTGGTGGGTCAGCGGTTGGGTCTCCATTGTATAGGATTTTGTTGTAGAGAGGAGGTAGTGTGTGGTGGTCAGGCTGGGATTGTTGGTCCACCAGAGTGGCTTGGGGCGTCTGTGGTTTGATGACATCGCTGATGATTCTTGTGTTTTTTTTTTTTTTTTTCAGAAACCTTAATGGATTCAACAACGGCAACAGCAGAGCTGGGCTGGACTGTCCATCCGTCCTCCGGGGTGAGTGCGCAGTACTGGTGGGTGGTGCAGGATTGGTCATGAGTGGTGCTGTTGGCCTTAACAAGTCAGTCATGATGCCGGAGTAATGATCTGCGAGTGAAGGGGCTCACAGACCACTGATGACCATTTCCCCGAGTAAGGTGAACCATTGGATGTCTGTGAGGAAATTGTGGACTCCCCTGCACCCAGAACTGGAGGGGTGTGCCACTCAGGGATCGGCCTAAACGGGGGGGGGGGGGGGGTCATGTGTCGACCACATGGGGATTGTGCCACGCGGGGGATGTAGAGTGTTGTCCCATGGGTGGGTCAGGTGTCAGTCCCATGGGTGGGTCAGGTGTCAGGCCACATATGGGGGGGGGGGGGGGTCAGGTGTCAGGCCACATATGGGGGGGGGGTCAGGTGTCGGCCACATATGGGGGGGGGTCAGGTGTCGGCCACATATGGGGGGGGTCAGGTGTCGGCCACATATGGGGGGGGGTCAGGTGTCGGCCACATATGGGGGGGGGGGTCAGGTGTCGGCCACATATGGGGGGGGTCAGGTGTCGGCCACATATGGGGGGGGGGTCAGGTGTCGGCCACATATGGGGGGGGTCAGGTGTCGGCCACATATGGGGGGGGTCAGGTGTCGGCCACATATGGGGGGGGGTCAGGTGTCGGCCACATATGGGGGGGGGTCAGGTGTCGGCCACATATGGGGGGGGGTCAGGTGTCGGCCACATATGGGGGGGGTCAGGTGTCGGCCACATATGGGGGGGGTCAGGTGTCGGTCACATGGGGGTTGGCCACGCCGGGGGGGGGGTGTCAGGTGAACATGGCCAGGTCTTCCTCAGATTGTCAATCGATTGGCGGCCTGTGCGGTAGGACGCCCCCCTCCCCTGGCACAGATTGATGGAGAGGAGTCTGCAGAACAGGCAATTTTTTTGGTGAAAAGAATCCAGAAAAATGAAGACGTTTCTTTCTATTTCACACGGCGAGGCTGACGAGCACGTTTCCCCCTCCCCCCCGCCGTGCGGCTGGACGCCGGCCAAGGCCTCTTTTTTGACACAATCGCTGAAACTTAGTTGGCATAAGAAAAGATTCCGTCAAGAAAAGAGAGATTAAAATCTGTCAGACAAAACACCCCTCCCCCCGCGCCTCCCCCCATCTCCCTGTACATGGGGCGGCCGGCTCAGGCCCGGCTCTCCCTCCTTTGATCAATGGAGGGCGATTGTAAGGAGTGATTGGTGGTGAATGGCGAAGGTTATGGGGGCAATCCTCCTCCCCTGGTGGGGCCCCCCCGGTGTCAGCCATGTTGTTCTGTCCCCCGTCTACTAATGAGGCCGATGCGAGGACGTGGCATGTTAATGAGGGGGAAGGAGAAAGGCAGAGTCCTAATTAAGCTGCAGAGAGGGGGGGTGGGGGGGGGGTGAGCGGCACATTTCGGGGATTAGCGGCTGCAATGCGTTGTGGTGTCACCGACTGACAATGAGGGAACGGGCCGTCGTCATCGCAGGAGGACGGTTTCCATGGAGACGGGGCTGGCAGTGTGAAGCCCCCCGATTACTGCCATTGTTGGTGGGGGGAGGGGAGCGTCTTCCGCTGAGAGATAGCGATGCTCAATACGGCCATGGACCACGCGTTACGCCGTGTCACCGGGCCCTGTGATTGGCCAGTCAGGGTGAAGACATATCAATCGGTATCTGGGGGCCGGGCCCCGGCCTGAGCAATGCTGTTCCATATTTTCAGGATGGGTGAGGGGGTCACCACTCAGTACAGATCTCACCCCTCCCCCTTGTGATGTCCTCTTCTGCAGGCCAGGCGTGCAGGATGTCCTGATATGTGCCGGTTTCTTTATATTGTGGCATATAGTGGATGCCCTTCTCCCCGGAGGACATACATGAACTCTGATCTGCAGAGTGAATGCAATTTCTGGGCTTCCAACCAACATCTCCCTCATCTGCTCCCGTCAGCGCTGCGCTCCCACTCCCGTCTGTGCTGCGCTCTCGTCTGCTCTCGTCTGTGCTCTCGTCTGCGCTCCCGTCTGCGCTGCGCTCTCGTCTGTGCTCCTGTTTAAGTTGCGCTCCTGTCTGTGCTGCGCTCCCGTCTGCGCTGTGCTCTCGTCTGTGCTCCCGTCTGCGCTGTGCTCTCGTCTGTGCTCCCGTCTGCGCTGTGCTCTCGTCTGTGCTCCCGTCTGTGCTGCGCTCTCGTCTGCGCTCTCGTCTGCGCTCTCGTCTGCGCTGCGCTCTCGTCTGTGCTCCTGTTTATGTTGCGCTCCTGTCTGTGCTGCGCTCCCGTCTGCGCTGTGCTCTCGTCTGCGCTCCCGTCTGTGCTGCGCTCCCGTCTGTGCTGCGCTCCCGTCTGTGCTGCGCTCCCGTCTGTGCTGCGCTCCCGTCTGTGCTGCGCTCTCGTCTGTGCTCCCGTCTGCGCTGTGCTCTCGTCTGTGCTGCGCTCCCGTCTGCGCTGCGCTCTCGTCTGTGCTCCCGTCTGCGCTGTGCTCTCGTCTGTGCTTCCCGTTTATGTTGCGCTCCCGTCTGTGCTGCGCTCCCGTCTGCGCTGCACTCCCGCTCCTGTGTGCGCTGCGGTCCTGCTCCCGTCTGTGCTCTCGTCTGTGCTGCACTCCCGCTCCCGTCTGCGCTGCGCTCTCGTCTGCGCTGCGCTCCCGCTCCCGTCTGCGCTGCGCTCTCGTCTGCGCTGCGCTCCCGCTCCCGTCTGCGCTGCGCTCCCGTCTGCGCTGTGCTCCCGTGTGCGCTGCGGTCCTGCTCCCTTCTGTGCTCCTGTCTGCACTCCTGTCTGCGATGTGCTCTCGTCTGCGCTGCACTCCCGCTCCCGTCTACACTGTGCTCTCGTCTGTGCTGCGCTCCCGTCTGTGTTCCCCCTTTTTCCGTCTGTGCTGCGCTCTCGTCTGTGCTTCCGTCTGCGCTGCGGTCCTGCTCCCGTCTGTGCTCCCGTCTGCGCTGCACTCCCGCTCCCGTCTGCGCTGCACTCCCGCTCCCGTCTGCGCTGCGGTCCCGCTCCCGTCTGCGCTGCGGTCCTGCTCCCGTCTGTGCTCCCGTCTGCGCTGCACTCCCGCTCCCGTCTGCGCTGCACTCCCGCTCCCGTCTGCGCTGCGCTCCCGTCTACGCTGCACTCCCACTCCCGCTTGTGCTCCCGTCTGTGCTCCCGTCTGTGCTCCTGTCTGTGCTGCACTCCCGTCTGTGCTCCTGTCTGTGCTGCACTCCCGTCTGTGCTCCCGTCTGTGCTGCACTCCCGTCTGTGCTCCCGTCTGTGCTGCACTCCCGTCTGTGCTCCCGTCTGTGCTGCACTCCCGTCTGTGCTCCCGTCTGTGCTGCACTCCCGTCTGTGCTCCCGTCTGTGCTGCACTCCCGTCTGTGCTCCCGTCTGTGCCGCACTCCTGCTCATGCCTGCGCTGGTCTCCCGTCTGTGCTCCCATCTGCGCTGCGCTCCTGTCTGCGCTGCGCTCCTTTTCCTGTCTGCGCTCCTGTCTGTGCTGTGCTCCTGTTCCCGTCTGTGCTCCCGTCTGCGCTGCACTCCCGCTCCGGTCTGTGCTGCGCTCCCGTCTGCGCAGCCCTCCCGCCTGCGCTCCCGTCTGTGCTGCGCTCCCGCTTCCGTCTATGCTACGCTCCCGTCTGCGCTGCGGTCCCGTCTGCGCTGCGGTCCTGCTCGCGTCTGTGCTCCTGTCTACGCTGCGCTCCCGTCTGTGCTACACTCCCGTCTGCGCTGCGGTCCCGTCTGCGCTGCGGTCCCGCTCGCGTCTGTGCTCCTGTCTGCGCTGCGGTCCTGCTCCCATCTGCGCTCTCGTCTGCGCTGGGCTCCCACTCCCGTCTGTGCTGCGCTCTCGTCTGCGCTGCGCTCCCACTCCCTTCTGTGCTGCGCTCTCGTCTGCGCTCTCGTCTGTGCTCCCGTCTGCGCTGCGCTCTCGTCTGTGCTCCCGTCTGCGCTGCGCTCTCGTCTGTGCTCCCGTCTGCGCTGTGCTCTCGTCTGTGCTCCCGTCTGCGCTGCGCTCCCACTCCCGTCTGTGCTGCGCTCTCGTCTGCGCTTCCGTCTGCGATGTGCTCTCGTCTGTGCTCCCGTTTATGTTGCGCTCCCGTCTGTGCTGCGCTCCCGTCTGCGCTGCGCTCTCGTCTGTGCTCCCGTCTGTGCTGCGCTCCCCCTTTTTACGTCTGTGCTGCGCTCTCGTCTGTGCTTCCGTCTGCGCTGTGCTCTCGTCTGTGCTCCCGTTTATGTTGCGCTCCCATCTGCGCTGCGCTCCCGTCTGCGCTGCGCTCTCGTCTGTGCTCCCGTTTATGTTGCGCTCCCGTCTGCGCTGCGCTGCGCTCTCGTCTGTGCTGCACTCCCGCTCCCGTCTGCGCTGCGCTCCCGTTTGCGCTGTGCTCTTGTCTGCGCTGCACTCCCACTCCCGTCTGCGCTGCGCTCCTGTGTGCGCTGCGGTCCTGCTCCCGTCTGCGCTGCGCTCCCATCTGCGCTGCGCGCTCGTCTGCGCTGCGCTCTCGTCTGTGCTGCACTCCCGCTCCCGTCTGTGCTGCGCTCCCGTCTGCGCTGTGCTCTCGTCTGCGCTGCACTCCCGCTCCCGTCTGCGCTGCGCTCCTGCTCCTGTCTGCACTGCGCTCTCGTCTGTGCTGCGGTCCCGCTCCTGTCTGCGCTGAGGTCCCGTCTGCACTGCGGTCCTGCTCGCGTCTGTGCTCCTGTCTGCGCTGCGCTCCCGCCTGTGCTACGCTCCCGCTCCTGTCTGCGCTGCGCTCCCACTCCCGTCTGTGCTGCGCTCTCATCTGCGCTGCGCTCCCACTCCCTTCTGTGCTGCGCTCTCATCTGTGCTCCCGTCTGCGCTGCGCTCCCACTCCCGTCTGCGCTGCGCTCTCGTCTGCGCTCCCGTCTGCGCTGCGCTCCCGTCTGCGCTGTGCTCCCGTTTATGTTGCGCTCCCGTCTGCGCTGCGCTCTCGTCTGTGCTGCACCCCCGCTCCCGTCTGTGCTGCGCTCCCATCTGCGCTGTGCTCTCGTCTGCGCTGCACTCCCTCTCCCGTCTGCGCTGCGCTCCTGTGTGCGCTGCGGTCCTGCTCCCGTCTGCGCTGCGCTCCCATCTGCGCTGCGCGCTCGTCTGTGCTGCGCTCTCGTCTGTGCTGCGCTCCCGTCTGCGCTGTGCTCTCGTCTGCGCTGCACTCCCGCTCCCGTCTGCGCTGCGCTCCTGCTCCCGTCTGCACTGCGCTCTCGTCTGTGCTGCGGTCCCACTCCTGTCTGCGCTGAGGTCCCGTCTGCACTGCGGTCCTGCTCGCGTCTGTGCTCCTGTCTGCGCTGCGCTCCCGCCTGTGCTACGCTCCCGTCTGCGCTGCGGTTCTGCTCGCGTCTGTGCTCCCGTCTGCGCTACGGTCCTGCTCCCGTCTGCGCTGCGGTCCTGCTCCTGTCTGCGCTGCGGTCCTGCTCCCGTCTGCGCTGCGGCCCTGCTCCCATCTGCGCTGCAGTCCTGCTCCCGTCTGTGCTGCGGTCCTGCTCGCGCCTGTGCTCCCGTCTGCGCTACGGTCCTGCTTCCATCTGTGCTCCCGTCTGTGCTGCGGTCCTGCTCCCGTCTGTGCTGCGGTCCTGCTCCCGTCTGTGCTCCCTTCTGCGCTGCGGTCCTGCTCCCGTCTGCGCTGCGGTCCTGCTCCCGTCTGTGCTCCCGTCTGCGATGCGGTCCTGCTCCTCTCTGCGCTCCCGTCTGAGCTGCGCTCCCGCTCCCGTCTGTGCTCCCGTCTGCACTGCACTCCCGCTCCCGTCTGCACTGCGCTCTCGTCTGTGCTCCCGTTTATGTTGCGCTCCCGTCTGCGCTGCGCTCTCGTCTGTGCTGCACTCCCGCTCCCGTCTGTGCTGCGCTCCCGTCTGCGCTGTGCTCTCGTCTGCGCTGCACTCCCGCTCCCGTCTGCGCTGCGCTCCTGTGTGCGCTGCGGTCCTGCTCCCGTCTGCGCTCCCGTCTGTGCTGCGCTCCCATCTGCGCTGCGCGCTCGTCTGCGCTGCGCGCTCGTCTGCGCTG
>JBBHAA010003969.1:0-47655 GCA_037953035.1 Aquarana catesbeiana
CGCACCAAATTCAAAAATAATTAGAATACGAGGTGTGTTAATTAAATACCCCACTTAAGGACCTGGAAGGATTTGTCCCCTTAATGACCAGGCCATTTTTTGCGATTCGGCACTGCGTCGCTTTTACTGACAATCGCGCGGGGTCGTGCGGCGCTGTACCCAAACAAAATTGACGTCCTTTTTTCCCACAAATAGAGCTTTCTTTTGGTGGTATTTGATCACCTCTGCAGGTTTTTATTTTTTGCGCTTTAACAAAAAAAAGACAGACAATTTTGAAAAAAAAATAAATTTTTTTTTCTTTCTGCTATAATAAATATTCCCCCCCCCCCCCCCCCCCAAAAAAAAGATATTATTCATCAGTTTAGGCCGACATATATATATATATATTCTGTTACATATTTTTGGTAAAAAAAATAAATAAATAAAATCGCAATAGGCGTATATTGATTGGTTTGTACAAAAGTTATAGCAACTACAAAATAGGGGATAGATTTAGGGACTTTTATTTATTTTTTTATTGTTTTTACTGGTAATGGCGGCGATCTGCGATTTCTAGCGGGACTGCAACATTGCGGCGGACAGATCTGACCCCAAATGACACTTTTTGGGGACCAGTGACATTATTACAATACATTGATCAGGGCTATAAAAGTCTACTGATCAATGTAAAAATGACACTGGCAGGGAAGGGGTTAACACTAGGGGGGCGATCAAGCGGTTAACTGTGTTCCCTGGGTGTGTTCTAACTGTAAGGGGGGATGGGCTTGCTGGGACAACACAGAGATCGCTGGGAACAGAAGATCTCTGTCATGTCATCTGGCAGAACGGGGGATCCGCCTTGTTTACATAGCAGTTCCCCGTTCTGCCTCTGTACACCCCGATCGCGGGTTGCCGGAGGACATCGAGTCCGCCGCACCCACAGGGACGCTCCTGCAGCTCGCGGCGGGTGTGCGCGCCCCCGCTATCTCCTGTGCGGACACCGACGTACCCCTACGGCGGTTTGCGCAGGAGAGCCGACCTGCCGCTGTATAATGACGGTGGCTGATCGGCAAGCGGTTAAATAACTCCCCTTTATTTACATGTATTACAAATGTAATGCTCGTCCCCTTCAATATATTCTCCATTTGCACTAATACAATAATACGTAAAAACTTCAAATTGACACGTTGTTCATCTTTTAAACGAATGCCGCGTACACACGAGCGGACTTTACGGCAGACTTTGCCCGGCGTACAGACGAGCGGACTTTACGGCAGACTTTGCCCGGTGGACTTTTCGACGGACTTTCTGAATGAACGGACTTGCCTACACACAATCCACCAAAGTCCGACGGATTCTTGCGTGATGACGTACGACCGGACTAAAACAAGGAAGTTGATATCCAGTAGCCAATAGCTGCCCTAGCGTCGGTTTTTGTCCATACAGACGGCGGACTTTTCCACCGGACTCGAGTCCGTCGGACAGATTTGAAACGTGTTTCGTTTCTAGGTCCGTCAAACTTTTGAGAAAACAAAGTCCGCTGGAGCCCGCACACGATCGAATTGTCCGATGGACTCCGGTACGCCGGACCAAGTATGCGGTAAAGTCCGGTCGTGTGTACGCGCATTAGCATTTTTTCGGCACACTACAGAAAACACAACCAAACTAAATGGCGACTCACAATCAGCTGAGCGTCGTTGAGTGTTGCTGCTTGTCATGCAGGTTCAAAGATGTTCAGGGTCACCACGCATGCAGTTATAACCGGTTCTGGCTGCTTTGTTTACTAGGTGGGATCACAGTCTCGTTATTTAATAGACACACCTCATATAATTATTCAAAAATAAGACCTACTCTAAGTCAAGGGGGGGAGACGGGCAGAGTGCCTGTCTCTATACACAGTGTAGCACAACGGTATATTTGCCACCCTATATCTGTCGCTGGCTGTTAAGGACGCTGTTGGTTGCACTGCCTCCTAGCTACCAGTGATGCTGCAGTGGGTGGGAGCCTGAGACACTAGTTCTCCATCAGGTCCACTCTCGCTTTGTGATTGACAGCAGGCGGTGGGCTGGTACTATAGCCAGTGGCAGGCTGTCTATTGGCTAAGTATCCGCCCACTATCTGCTGTCAGTCACAAGGGGAGAAGACCCAATGGGGAACCGGTGTGTCTGTGAATCCCCATAAGGCTCCACCCCTCCAGTGCTCCCTGCCGCTGCTGTGCTGGTCTGATAGGTGCGGCGGCGAGGAGGAAGCGCACTTGCACTGAGGGCGGAGTGTCCTGCCCAGTAATGCAGCTTGCAATATTTTAAGCATAGGTGTGCGCAGACTATTGCATTAGGGTGTGCACCCCAACCCAGATACGTGTGTATGTGTATATATACTGCCGGTGTCAGAAGAGCCGCTGGGCAATGTCAGTAGGGCAGAGGTAGGTGGCAGTAGTTTTTATTTTTATTATTTTATAAAATTTTATTTTTTTTACTATTTTTTAACATTTTTATTATTATTATTTTTAACATTTTATTTTTCTAATTCTTTTTTAATTCGTTTTTTCCAATCAGACTGTACACTGTAACTTTGTAGAAGGAGGAGGAGGCGGCATTTCCTCAGTCTCCCCTCCCCAGTGATCAGGCTGTACATTGTAACTTTGTAGAAGGAGGAGGAGGCGGCATTTCTCAGTCTCCCCTCCCCCAGTGACCAGACTGTACATTGTAACTTTGTAGAAGGAAGAGGAAGTATTTCCTCAGTCTCCCCTCCCCCAGTGACCAGACTGTACATTGTAACTTTGTAGAAGGAAGAGGAGGTATTTCCTCAGTCTCCCCTCCCCCAGTGATCCAGGCTGTACATTGTAACTTTGTAGAAGGAAGAGGAAGTATTTCCTCAGTCTCCCTCCCCCAGTGATCAGGCTGTACATTGTAACTTTGTAGAAGGAAGAGGAAGTATTTCCTCAGTCTCCCCTCCCCCAGTGATCAGACTGTACATTGTAACTTTGTAGAAGGAAGAGGAAGTATTTCCTCAGTCTCCCCTCCCCCAGTGACCAGACTGTACATTGTAACTTTGTAGAAGGAAGAGGAAGTATTTCCTCAGTCTCCCCTCCCCCAGTGATCAGACTGTACATTGTAACTTTGTAACAAATCACAAGGTGAAAGGCTGCAGCAGGGGGCTGATCTGTGTCAGGCATTTGTGAACACAGCAAAGTATACCAGGATTTACATGATGGTTTCATCTCTGAGCCGACGTCTCATGCAGGAAGTAGATGGTTGATCCTGTGTGATGCTTGAACAAAGATGGTGCTGTCCTTCTGGAGAGAAAAGCAGATGATGGCATTGTCAGGGGGAGTCCTGTAATCTGACACACCAGTCAGCATGCTGAACGTAACAGAGTACACCCCTCAGTCACATTTGTGTAAAATCTTACCGACGCCTCGTTCTAAGGTAAGCATTTCATAATGAGCTAGTATGCGCTGAATACTAGCTCATTATGCCTTACCTTACAGGTTTTGTTTTGTTTTTTTTTTGTAATTTTTTTTTTTTCCTGTGGGTTTTACAACCACTTTAAAAAAAAGAAAACAAATAAAATTAGACATGATATCTGCCAATAGAACTTAACCAAAAAGTGCATCCTATGCATCCAAAAATATAGAAAATATACCAAATCAAATCATTATTATTCAACCATAAAATAAAAGCCTCATGCATGTGTCCTGCTTCTTAATATAGGGGGGTCAACAATGCCAAGAGTTGGTGAAATACGGGGTCCGTCATCTGGAGATAATTCCGAAAATCATCCGGATTATTCTCCTGGAGCTCCCGCAGCAAAGGCATATGACAGAATTGATCACCACTAATAAAGCAACCAATTTTGGTCCAAGAAATCCTCCTCCTCCTCCTACTGGACTGGACTTGGGTCAAAGCAATAACTCCAAGGCCAATAATAAATAACGCGTTATCTCCTCCGATTCCGCAACATGTCTGGTTGACGAACGGCCGTTCAGAAAAGAAATGAAAAGCGCAAATCAACACTCACCAAACTTCTACTAACATGAAATTAGCAGAAGGAACCCAAAGGGAGGCACTAAAGAGCTGAAAAACCACGTAGTACGTCACTACGTTCGTGTTTGTTGGCCGGACAATTCCTTGCTGTTTGTATGCAAGACAAAATCCAGGGCACACGCCTTCAGACAAGAGTCCGGAGGTTTTGTCTGTGAAAATCCGATCGTGTGTACGAGGCTTAAGTCTGCTTGTCTTCAGCAAACTGTTTGTGGACTTTTCTTGTGCATCATCTTTAGAAGAGGCTTCTTCTGGGATGACAGCCATGCAGACCAATTTGATGCAGTGTGCGGCGTATGGTCTGAGCACTGACAGGCTGACCCCCCACCCCTACAACCTCTGCAGCAATGCTGGCAGCACTCATACGTCTATTTCCCAAAGACAACCTCTGGATATGACGCTGATCACGTGACCTCAACTTCTTTGGTTGACCATGGCGAGGCCTGTTCTGAGTGGAACCTGTCCTGTTATACGCTGTATGGTCTTGGCCACCATGCTGCAGATCAGTTTCAGGGTCTTGGCAATCTTCTTATAGCCTAGGCCATCTTTATGTAGAGCAACAATTCTTTTTTTCAGATCCTCAGAGAGTTCTTTGCCATGAGGTGCCATGTTGTACTTCCAGTGACCAGTATGAGAGAGTGAGAGCGATAACACCAAATTTAACACACCTGCTCCCCATTCACACCTGAGACCTTGTAACACTAACGAGTCACATGACACCGGGGGAGGGAAAATGGCTAAAATGGGCCCAATTTGGAGATTTTCACTTAGGGGGTGTACTGACTTTTGTTGCCAGCTGTTTAGACATTAATGGCTGTGTGTTGAGTTATTTTGAGGGGACAGCAAATTTACACTGTTATACAAGCTGTACACTCACTACTTTTACATTGTAGACAAGTGTCATTTCTTCAGTGTTGTCACATGAAAAGATAGAAGAAAAGATTTACACAAATGTCACTGAGGGGTGTACTTACTTTTGTCAGATACTGTATCTGAATTTAGGGCCCTCGCTGCGAATCTTTGGGCTGCAATGTGGCACGGTGTCCTGTAGATGGCGCTGGGGGAGCAGGAAAAGTGCAGCTCGCAGCTGATGGAGATAAGTGAGGGTGATGAGCAGGGTGGGTGATGAGCAGGGTGGGGGATGAGCAGGGTGGGTGATGAGCAGGGTGGGGGATGGAGAGAAGGGAATGGGGCGGATGAAGGAGATCTTTCCAGGAAATCAGTAAGTTTGGATTTGTGTCTTTGGTAGTCGCAGAGTCGCCTCCCACAACCAATGAAATGTCTCTTTCTGATGCTCTGAAAGTGAGACATGGAGGCTCCCATTGGGTGTCCTTCCTTCTGAAGATTGCTACTCGCCTGGCTGTCAGTGTGCCCTCTGGCATCAGCTTCTTGGTGCAAATATGGACTTCTGACATTCCTGAACCGCAATATTTATGGCCCATGTACATTTTTAGAAGTGCGGTTATGTGGCTGAGCCGCCCATCGGCAATAATAATAGGCTGACAATGAATCAAAATTAAATATGAGCTCCGGCGTGTTCGCACAGCCCACGTGCAGAGCCCGCCAGGAAGTCGGCGCGGCGCTAATCTCAGGCAGTGAGACATTGTCCCGATGTGCGGCTTCAGAGATCGGGAAATGTCTCCCTGCCTGCGATTAGCGCCGTGCCGACTTCCTGGCTCTGCACGTGGGCTGTGCGAACACGCCGGAGCTCATCCTTAATCAAAATATTCACAAATCGGATCTGAAACAAAATTTATGATGAACTCGGACGTACTGGTGAATGGCGGGAGCTGCCACACGGGGGGCTCCAAACTACGGCCTGCCGCCAGATTTTCACCCCCCCCGATGTAAAGGGTGGGGGGTTCTGATGGGGCATCTAAGGGGGAACACTGATGGGGATACTGATGTATGGGGGGGTTCAAAATTGTTCTGAATCTTTGATCTCCAAACTGCGGCCCGGGGGCCTGATGGGTCACTTTGCTCACCTTTATCCAGCCGTTGGGGCATTATTCCTCCCTCTCATACGAGGCTCTATTCCTCTGACACCAACGATGCTCCTCTCTTCTCCAACAAAGAGCCTGCCAACGTTTTGTGACAGTGAAAATTTACTTTTGCTTTAACCACGAATCAAAGAAAAGCTGCGGTCTCCAAATTGTGGCCCTTGTGCACTATTCCTCCCACGACACCAATGATGGGGGCGCCGTTCCTCCCGCCGGTACCAATGATGGGGGCGCCGTTCCTCCCGCCGGTACCAATGATGGGGGCGCCGTTCCTCCCGCCGGTACCAATGATGGGGGCGCCGTTCCTCCCGCCGGTACCAATGATGGGGGCGCCGTTCCTCCCGCCGGTACCAATGATGGGGGCGCCGTTCCTCCCGCCGGTACCAATGATGGGGGCGCCGTTCCTCCCGCCGGTACCATTGATGGGAGCGCCGTTCCTCCTGCCGGTACCAATGATGGGGGCGCCGTTCCTCCCACTGGTACCAATGATGGGGGCGCCGTTCCTCCCGCCGGTACCAATGATGGGGGCGCCGTTCCTCCCGCCGGTACCATTGATGGGGGCGCCGTTCCTCCCGCCGGTGCCAATGATGGGGGCGCCGTTCCTCCCACCGACGCCAATGATGGGAGCGCCGTTCCTCCCGCCGGTACCAATGATGGGGGCGCCGTTCCTCCCGCGGTACCAATGATGGGGGCGCCGTTCCTCCCGCCGGTACCATTGATGGGGGCGCCGTTCCTCGCCGGTACCATTGATGGGGGCGCCGTTCCTTCCCGCCGGTACCAATGATGGGGGCGCCGTTCCTCCCGCCGGTGCCAATGATGGGGGCGCCGTTCCTCTCACCGACACCAATGATGGGGGCGCCGTTCCTCCCACCGACACCAATGATGGGGGCGCCGTTCCTCCCGCCGGTACCAATGATGGGGGCGCCGTTCCTCCCGCCAGTACCAATGATGGGGGCACCGTTCCTCCCCGCCGGTACCAATGATGGGGGTGCCGTTCCTCCCGCCGGTGCCAATGATGGGGGTGCCGTTCCTCCGCCGGTGCCAATGATGGGGGCGCCGTTTCTCCCGCCGGTACCAATGATGGGGGCACCGTTCCTCCCGCTGGTACCAATGATGGTTGAGACACTAAAAGCCCTTTTCACACTCACAGCGCCCGGGTGCCGCTAAAACTTTACCGTCATTTTTTGCAGAGTTTTTCGGGCACTTTTAACCCCCACTAGCGGCTGAATAAAGTGTTTAAAACGCCTGCAAAGCGCCACTGCCGAGCAGCTTTACAGGCACTGCCCATTGATTTCAATGGGCAGGGGTGCTTTACACTGCTCCTAAAGCTGTTTTCAGGACTTTTTTTTTTTACATGCGCCCCAGTGTGAAAGCCCTTGGGCCCCCAGGATTTTATACTGGGATTGCAGATGAGGCTTTTTACAGGCGCTATTTTAGCACTAAACGCCTGAAAAACGCCTCCAGTTTGAAAGGGGTCTAAGAAGCCAGGAAAGTACAAATGCCCCCCAAATGACCCTTTTTGGAAAGCAGACAGTCCAAGGTATTTAGTAGGAGGCATGGCGAGTTTTTTGAAGTTGTAATTTTTTCCCACAATTCTTTTTTCCCCCTTGTTATTATGACAATTTTGTGAAAAAAAAAAAAAAAGTTCACACACACACGGCATATACATACCACACATTACACCCTAAAATACATTCTACTACTCCTCCTGAGTATGCAATAACCCATGTGTGAGCCTGGCCACATACAGAGGCCCCAACATGCAGGGAGCACCATCAGTGTTCTAGGGACAGAAATTTAATATCTGATTTGACTATCTATTACACTTTTGTGTGGCACGGATAAAGCACTGATGTGGCATGGATGAGACACGGATGAAGCACTGATGTGGCATGGATGAGACACGGATGAAGCACTGATGTGGCATGGATGAGACACGGATGAAGCACTGAGTGTGCATGGCAGGAGACACGGATGAAGCACTGATGTGGCATGGATGAGACACGGATGAAGCATTGATGTGGCATGGATGAGACACGGATGAAGCATTGATGTGGCATGGATGAGACACGGATGAAGCACTGATGTGGCATGGATGAGACACGGATGAAGCACTGATGTGGCATGGATGAGACACGGATGAAGCATTGATGTGGCATGGATGAGACACGGATGAAGCACTGATGTGGCATGGATGAGACACGGATGAAGCATTGATGTGGCATGGATGAGACACGGATGAAGCATTGATGTGGCATGGATGAGACACGGATGAAGCATTGATGTGGCATGGATGAGACACGAATGAAGCACTGATGTGGCATTGATGAGACACGGATGAAGCACTGAGGTTGCATGGATGGGGATAGATGAGCCATGGATGGAGATGGATTAGAGTGGATGAATGAGCCATTGATGGGCACAGATCACCGCTGTGGAAACTTCAGTTCCTGCCCACAGAGATGCTGCACCTCCTCTCTCCTCTCCTAACACAATGTATCGATCGGTGTGGGGGGTGGGGTGGGGGAGCTGAACTGGACACACTCCGGTTTGTTGAAAACTGATCGCTCTGTTATTGGCCATTGACCCCGATCCGTGACGTGCCGTGTCTGGAATACCCGATGGTCACGGACATTCCCGGGTGGGCACGATTCTGGGAGGACGTCATTGTACGCCCTCCCAGAGTTATCCGACCGCGCTGTATCCATCATTCAGCTATGGCCCGGTCGGTAAGTGGTTAAAAGTGGTTGTATATTCTCTGTATCCCCAGTGAAGTGATCGGCCTCATGTGATACACAGAGATGAAACAACCTTCCTACATAAGTTGTACCTGTTTATCTGCAGCCCTCTCTCTTCTACAGACATTCAAAATCCAGAATTTTATACTGCTTGTCTGAGCTGAAGTTACATCAGTGAGGAGAGCTCTGATAGCTGATTGGAGGGAAGGGACACACACCTCTAAACGCAGCACACAGGAATAGAGCTGAGGCTGTCAGTCGCAGACTGTGTGCTGGAGCTCCCTCCCCTGTCACCTTTTATCTGTTGGTGTCAGGAAAACCTGTCAGAAGTGACTCATGCTGGTAGCAGAGGAAGGGAGGCAACAGACAGAAATTGCACTTAATAATCAAAGTATGTGGTGTATCGCTACCGATCCTCTTCGATCAAGTACTCGCCAATACCGATACCGAGCACCGATACTTTGCGGTGCAATTTGCATCAATACAAAAAAAAAACTGGTGTAAATTGCACTTCAAAGAATTGCATACGATTCGAACAGGAATGCGGAGCGATTCCTGCCCGAATCACATGCAATTTCCCCGACTGCTCTTGTTGTGTAGAAAGGAAAAAGCGCCATCTAGTGGGCAGTTTAAAGATGTTAGAACTCACAGTACATATCTGGCCACATGCAAAATAATCTACATGGGTGTCCCAATCCGCCGATGATAGCAAATCGGGGCCGCTGGAGGAGAAGTTCCGGGACCCCGTTGGGTATAGGGTGAAGTGATGTCAGCTTGGGGGCGGACCTTCTCTATATCTCCTCCAGCTTTAGCACCTCCGGTGGCCGTGAATTGCTGCTATTGGTGGATCGGGACACCTATGTAGATTATTTTGCATGTGGCCAGATATCTACTTTGAGTTCTATCGTTTTTTTTTTTTTTTTTTGTTTTTCATACTGCCCACTAGATGGCGCTTTTCCCTTTCTATAAACACACACAGGAGCGGTGGGGGAAATCGCATGGGATTCTTCTTTTGTATTGATGCAAATTGCGCAGCAAAGTATCGGTTTTGGTATCGGGAGCATTTGGGTGAGTACCGATACTTGTGCAAATGCTTGGAATCTATACTGGTATCATTGTGGAAGGTGTTTTATAGTTCCGGCACAAGGAGAACAGTTGAGGATATTATATATTGTAATTTGGATACAGCTCTGTGTTTTATGATTTCGATTTTTTTTTATTGGTTTTGTTTTGTAGTACACCGCTGTAATTTTATGTCTTTTGTTTATTGAGATTTACTACATCACTCTCATTATGATATTATAATAGGTACGGCATCACACAGGCAAGTAGACCCATAATAAAACATAACCCTAGAAAAGGGGTGGGGGTGCATTTTTTTTTAAATTCATTTTACAATATCTTGTTTGGTTTTGATCAGCACTTTGGGAGTCATGGTAGCGTTACAACACATAATTGTATCATTTATATTAACAGTATCTGACAAAAGTAAGTACACCCCTCTGTGACATTTGTGTAAATCTTTTCTTCTCTCTTTTCATGTGACAACACTGAAGAAATGACACTTGTCTACAATGTAAAGTAGTGAGTGTACAGCTTGTATAACAGTGTAAATTTGCTGTCCCCTCAAAATAACTCAACACACAGCCATTAATGTCTAAACCGCTGGCAACAAAAGTCAGTACACCCCTAAGTGAAAATCTCCAAATTGGGCCCAAAGTGTCAATATTTTGTGAGGCCACCATTATTTTCCAGCACTACCTTAACCCTCTTGGACATGGAGGTCACCAGAGCTTCACAGGTTGTCACTGGAGTCCTCTTCCCCTCCTCCATGATGACATCACAGAGCTGGTGGATGTTAGAGACCTTGCGCTCCTCCACCTTCCGTTTGAGGATGCCCCACAGATGATCAATAGGGTTTAGGTCTGGAGACATGCTTGGCCAGTCCATCACCTTTACCCTCAGCTTCTTTAGCAAGGCAGTGGTGGTCTTGGAGGTGTGTTTGGGGTGGTTATCATGTTGGAATACTGCCCTGCGGTCCAGTCTCTGAAGGGAGGGGATCATGCTCTGCTTCAGTATATCACAGTACATGTTGGCATTCATGGTTCCCTCAATGATCTGTAGCCCCCCAGTGCCGGCAGCACTCATGCAGCCCCAGACCATGACACTCCCACCACCATGCTTGACTGTAGACAAGACACACTTGTCTTTGTCCTCCTCACCTGGTTGCCCCCACACACGCTTGTCACCATCTGAACCAAATACGTTTATCTTGGTCTCGTCAGACCACAGGACATGGTTCCAGTAATCCATCTCCTTAGTCTGCTTGTCTTCAGCAAACTGTTTTGGACTTTCTTGTGCATCATCTTTAGAAGAGGCTTCCTTCTGGGATGACAGCTATGCAGACTAATTTGATGCAGTGTGCGGCGTATGGTCTGAGCACTGACAGGCTGACCCCCCACCCCTACAACCTCTGCAGCAATGCTGGCAGCACTCATATGTCTATTTCCCACAGACAACCTCTGGATATGACGCTGAGCACGTGACCTCAACTTCTTTGGTGGACCATGGCGAGGCCTGTTCTGAGTGGAACCTGTCCTGTTATACCGCTGTATGGTCTTGGCCACCGTGCTGCAGATCAGTTTCAGGGTCTTGGCAATCTTCTTATAGCCTAGGCCATCTTTATGTAGAGCAACAATTCTTTTTTTTTCAGATCCTCAGAGAGTTCTTTGCCATGAGGTGCCATGTTGTACTTCCAGTGACCAGTATGAGAGAGTGAGAGCGATAACACCAAATTTAACACACCTGCTCCCCATTCACACCGGAGACCTTGTAACACTAACGAGTCACATGACACCGGGAGGGAAAATGGCTAATTGGGCCCAATTTGGAGATTTTCACTTAGGGGTGTACTGACTTTTGTTGCCAGCGGTTTAGACATTAATGGCTGTGTGTTGAGTTATTTTGAGGGGACAGTAAATTTACACTGTTATACAAACTGTACACTCACTACTTTACATTGTAGACAAGTGTCATTTCTTCAGTGTTGTCACATGAAAAGATAGAATATATTTACCAACTTGTGAGATCCTGTATATATTGCTGGAGGGTATATCATTCAGTGCCTTCGATATACTCCACATACGATTGCGCAGAACTTATTTTAATCAGAAATGACATTGATGGAGACAAGTATGCATTATAGAGGGATATGCTTTGGTCATATTTCATGTCTGAGGTTTACAACCACTTTTAAGGTAACCATTTATTATGAATGGGCTGCTACTACGATGTCAAAACACGACTCTCTTTATAGTGCAGTACTTATGCTGCACTGCAGTGTGTTGTGCGTCGGGCTGTACGATGTGTTGGGGTACCATTTACAATATATGACATCACGCCGCACCTGGAAGAGGTACATTGCCCTGTGCTGTGTATGAACGGGCCCTTCGTTACAATTCACATCCCGGGGGAGTTTCATCTTCTGCCTGTTCCGCATGACATATATATGATTTATTTAGCTACATATATGTCACCTGCCGCCATACGTTGTTGCCATGGCTACGTGCGAAACGCATGATTTTGGAGGCGCACTGAAGGAGACCTTCCTCAGTCTGTCCGTGATAGAATGTGGGGCCCGTCACATACTGGGGGCCCCCGGAGGACATTTGTCTTCCTGTCATTCTTCCAGCAGGTGATTCTCATTCATCCCTGCGGGGGATGGGTGTGGGGGGGGGGGTTGGGCAGACACATTTCTCGGTGCCCAAATTACTAATTTCTTAGCCAAAGCGGAATCTCCCCCATTCCACTTGAGGAAAAAAATTTTCTTGTTTCTATGGAGAGTTTCTGTGTATTTCGGGCTCATTCTCAGCGCCACGTTGCCGTGCACCACAACGCATGGCGGCGCATGTTAGTAATTACCATTCATCTGTGGGGGGCAGCGGGACACCCACGGAACTGGTCCCTCCCACACTGCAGCACAAAGGGGCACTGAGACACAAAGAGGACCGCACTGCAAAGGGGCACCGCAATGATTACAGTGCCCCCCCCCACAGTGCAGCCCCCCACCGCCACAGTGCCCCCAGCAATCCCAGCCCTCCTCCACAGTGCACCCAATAATCCCAGTCCTCCTCCAGTGCCCCCTGCAGCCATGCCCCCCCCCCCCCCGCACAGTCCCACCTCCAGCAGGGCAGAGACAGCACTTAGCCTACTTTTCCCCCTCTCCATGCCCCTCCTCCAGCCCGCGCCCCGCAGCACCTGCAGTTCTTTAGATGTTCTTCTGGGTTCTTCTATGACCTCCTGGATGAGTCGATCGTCGTCGTGCTCTTGGAGTCATTTTGGTCGGCCGGCCACTCCTGGGACGGATCACCAATGTTCCAAGTTTTCTCCATTGGTGGAGAATGGTGCTCACCGTGATTGGCTGGAGTCCCAAAATCCAAGGCCCCTTTTAGACATGTGCAGTTCGTTTCTTTCCGAATTAAAATTCAGACGAATTTCTGAATTATAATAGTACCGAATTGAAACGAATACAAAATAACTAAAAAAAAAAAAAAATGCGGACGAAATTTGAATTTGAATCGTTTTCAGATTAGAATAGTTTTCAAATTCGAATAGAAAAGAATAGACTAGACTAGGAAGATGGTTATATTCATTCTATTTTATAGTTTTTTTCTATACTATTGTGTTATTTTCTATTCTTTTCTATTCAAATTGATTCTATTTGAATTTTGGAAAATTGGTTATATTATTTCTGTTCTATTCTATTGTCTTTTAAAATTTTATTTGAATTTCAGAAGATGGTTATAATCTTTCTATTCTGTTCTTGTATTTTCTGTCCTATTTTGTTCTGTTTTACTCTATTATATTCTATTATTTTCTGTTATTCTTTTCTATTCTATTTTATTCTCTTTGGAAATCAGAAAGTTATTTGAATTTTGAAAACTTTTCGAATCGATTCCAAAAACAAATTTAACAAAACAAATTTATGTAAATAACGAATTAAAACTAAACAAATTTTTTCATTCTGCACGTTTCGCCCCTTTCACACGGGCGCCTCCTTTTATTTTCAGGATCTACTTGCTCGGGGGGGGGGGGGGAATCGCTCTGCTGATCCCCACTGAGCAGGTGGATAACGGGTCCGTCTCCACCTACTGTGCAGAGCGGAGACAGTCCCGCTGTCCTCAATGGGGAGATTGGATGAAAAGGGACCGCCTATCCGTCTTCGTTCGATCCACCAGACGGATGGTAAATAGGACCTCCTTCCATCTGGATTTTGCAGAAAGGATCGGATAACGGCGGATGACAGCGGACATGTCACCGCTGACATCCACCGCTCCATAGGAGTGAATGGAGGGTTCGATCGGGTCCGCCTGAAAAACTGACAGACCTGATCGGTGCGCCCGTGTGAAAGGGGCCTTAGAAATGGCTTTGTAACCCTTTCCAGACTGATATATGTCAGTTACTTCGTTTCTCATCTGTTCTTGAATTTCTTTACATGGCGGAATGATATGTTGCTTTTTTGAGATCTTTTAGCATGCTTCACTTTGTCAGCCAGCTTCTAGTTAAGTGATTTCTTGATTCAACAGGTCTGGCAGTAATTGGCAGCAATACTCCTGCACATACATGAATGGGCCGAATAGTGACTGTACCACCATGCCTATGTAGAATGCAGGGTCGTCTTTAATATTGATTGAACCCTGGGCAAAAACTTCCTTGCACCCCCCCCCCCCCGAATCCACTTATTAACTATTTGCAGGCAGTGTGGGCTCAAGGGGCACCTGGCGTGTGTGTGTGTCTGTGGGGTGGGGACCTAGCCTTTGGTGCTGCTGGCTGACGCATTTCAAAGGAAAGTCCTTCTTCAGAGCCCCAGGGCCAAAATGACTCCAAGAGCACGACGACTCATCCAGAAGGTCATAAAAACCCAGAACAACATCCTAAAGAGCTGGAGGAGGTGCTCGGAGAGGGGGGGTCTGGAGGAGGCGCACGGAGAGGGGGGGGCTGGAGGAGGTGCACGGAGAGCAGGGGGCTGGAGGAGGTGCACGGAGAGCGGGGGGTTTGGAGGAGGTGCACGGAGAGTGGGGGTGCACAGAGAGCGGGGAGGGGCTGGAGGAGGTGCACGGAGAGCGGGGGGGCTGGAGAAGGTGCACGGAGAGTGGGGGTGCACGGAGAGCAGGGGGGGGGGGTCTGGAGGAGGTGCACGGAGAGCAGGGGGGGTCTGGAGGAGGTGCACGGAGAGTGGGGGTGCACGGAGAGCAGGGGGGGTCTGGAGGAGGTGCACGGAGAGCAGGGGGCTGGAGGAGGTGCATGGAGAGCGGGGGGTCTGGAGGAGGTTCCACGGAGAGTGGGGGTGCACGGAGAGCGGGGGGGCTGGAGGAGGTGCACGGAGAGTGGGGGTGCACGGAGAGCAGGGGGGGTCTGGAGGAGGTGCACGGAGAGCAGGGGGCTGGAGGAGGTGCATGGAGAGCGGGGGGTCTGGAGGAGGTTCCACGGAGAGTGGGGGTGCACGGAGAGCAGGGGGCTGGAGGAGGTGCACAAAGAGTGGGAGGGCTGGAGGAGGTGCACAAAGTGGGGGGGCTGGAGGAGGTGCACGGAGAGCACCCTAAGTCCTGCCTCTGCCCTGCTGGAGATGGGACTGTGCAGGTGAGGAGAGTGGGGGGGGGGGGGGCATGGCTGCGGGGAGGAACTGAGGAGGGGGCCTGTGATTGCTGGGGGTGCTGTTGTGGAGGGGGGCTACACTGCTGGGGGGGGGGGCACGGTAATCATTGTGGTGCTCCTTTGCGCTGCAGTGTGTGGGACCGGCTCCGTGGGTGTCCTGACGACCCCCCACAGGTGAATGGCAATAACTGTAACATGCGTTGCACGGAAACATGGAACTGAGAATGTTCCCTAAATACACACAGAAAACCTCAATAGAAACAAGAAGAACATTTTTTTTTTTCCAAGCAAATTTAGTTCAGAGAGTAAAATTGGGAGATTCCACTTTGGCTGAGGAATAAAAAATGTGGCCACTGAAAAACGTGTCCGGTCCCTGTGCTCATCTCTCACAGGAGGAATGGGGGGGGGGGGGGGGGAGGACACAATCTCATTCTTATGGATGAGAGTCACCTGCTGGAAGGATGACAGGGAGACAAATGTCCCCCAGCATGTGACGGGCCCCACATTCTATCACTGAGTGATGACAGACTGAGGAAGGTCTCCTTCAGGGTCCTGGAGAAGGACTTTCCTTTGAAACATGTCAGCCAGCAGGAACCAAGGCTAGGTGCCCCCCCGGCCCCCCCCACTGGTGGTTCCAAGCAGTCTGGGAGTGTTCAGCCACACGTTGTGTTCTGATGAGCGCATTTTATTACCTCTGTGAGTAGATTTTAATTGCTTTACCATTTTTAATACATATTTATTGGATAATGCACTAGGCCAGTGTGCCCTCTTTCTTTTATTCATTTCTGGCAAAAGTTATAGGGATTAGATTTATGGCATTTTTATTATTATTCATTTTTTCTTTACTAGTAATGGCGGCGATCTGCAATTTTTAGCGGGACTGGGACATTGCGGCGGACAAATCTGACACCTAACTGCCATTTTTTGACACTTTTTTTGGGGAACCAGTGACATTATTACAGTGATCAGTGCTAAAAAAAATATGCACTGTTATTGTACTGACACCGGCGGGGAATGGGGTTAACATCAGGGGCGATCAAAGGGTTAAGTGTGTTCTAACTGTATGGGGGGACTGTGTGACTGGGGAAACACACAGATCTGTTTTCCTGCATAGCAGAAAGACGGGATCTGTGTGATCTCCCCTGTCAGAACAGAGATCTACCTTGTTTACACAGGCAGATCCCCGTTCTGTCATTGTGGGGGATGATCACGGGTGGCCGGCGGACATCAAGTTCGCCCCACCCGCTGATTGGCTTCCCCGCTGGGTCAGTGGGCACACACGCCCACAACCCGCTGTGGCCGAGCCAATGTACACCTACTGCGATTTGCGGGGATCAAGTCATATTGGCTGGTCCTTAAGCGGTTAGAAGGTGCGATTTACTTTGAAAGTGATAATTTATATCACACAGAATATCAGCAGACAATAGCGGTAGTCACTGTGCTTTATTAGAAGAACATGGATAGGCAGAGATAGAAACACAATTCATAGAATAATTCTGGATTCTCTATATTCCACACAACTCTCCAAAACATTCAATTATTTGTAATCATCCCGTACAACGTCCACCCGAGTACAATACTGTATATACGTTGTATCCTTTTCCCTGTGTGTGTATATATATATATATATATATATATATATATCATATCCATTACTTCTGCATACACAATATATCCATTCCCCCGGTATATACAGTACGTTGTATCTCTTCATACTATATTTACATTGTATCTTCTCATCCTTGCTCACATTAACCTGGCCTGATTATTCTTCAGCATGGAACGCATGGTCGCACTTTGCAGCGAGATGCGATCGGCTGGTCTTCACCTCCTCTGTGTTACCGCATTACATTTCTATCAGGTAGAAAACATTTTGGAATTTTAAGAAATTAAAAATGTAACTTAAAAAATACAAATTAAATAAAAATTGTGAACGTAAGCACCACTAAGTGTAAAAATGCATCAAGCGACTGAGAAGCTTTGCTTTCAGGGACCCCATCACACCATCGCAATAGAAAACGCACAATGTCGCCGTCTCTCCCCTCAGCTCCTGGCTGGGATTATTATGTAACTTAAAGGGCAAATAAATACTAGAAAACACAGACAGCACTGCAGATGAGAGAAGAATTCTAGAGATGAAACAGGCGACCCCTTTAAAGAAGTTCATGTTTATAAGACTTTGTGAAATGAACGTAATGGAAACCACCGCGGTCTGAAAATGTGTGTTTCCTGGCTGTCACTGGAATGCATACAGGGGCTTCTGACTTTACACAGAGTTAAACTGTAATGCAACACAAGATGCGTTTTACGTGCGTTTGACTTCCTGCATTTACATGGAAAATATGGGCACGTGATTTGGAAATATTGTTTAATGCGTTTCTACTGCGTTTTCCATGTGTTGACATGGACTATAGTGTAGACCGGGGTAGGCAACCTGGGGCCCTCCAGCTGTTGCAGAACTACAAGTCCCATCATGCCTCTGGGAGTAATTGTAACTGCCAGCCTTGCAATGCCTCATGGGAAATGTAGTTCCACAACAGCTGGAGGGCCCCCAGGTTGCCTACCCCCTGGTGTAGACGTTTTTAGCAGAACGCACAAAAGATGCAGCAAACGGGATTTTTCAAAAACGCAACGCTTTGCCTTATATTGCAACCGGCTGATGTGGGGAGCTCTATAGATTATAATGGAAACTAGTTTTCATGCGCTTGTTGCGCGCCGTGATCCCGCGTTGTAGCACGTAATCGCCATGGTGTGACCGGGCCCTAAGATGGCTGACGCAGATGTGCGTCCATGTCACCATCTCTCCCCGCAGCTCCTGGCTGGGATAATTCTGTAACTTAAGCGCAAATAAATACTAGAAAACACAGACAGCACTGCAGATGGGAGAACAATTCTCGAGATGGAACAGACGACCCTTTGAAATGGCGAGTTCACGTTTATAACACTCTGCGAAGTGAACGTAATAATTGGAAACTGCCACAGTCTGAAAATGCTAGGGTTGCACCGATGCTGTGTTTTGTTTTTTTTTATCGGCACGTACGAGTACCGATACTTTGCGGTGCGATTTGCGTCAAAACTAAAAAAAAAAAATGGTGCAAATCGCATGCGATTTAAACACTAATGCGGTGCAATTCCTGTCCGAATCGCATGAGATTTCCCCCAGTACTCCTGTGTGTGTGTAGAGAGGGAAAAGCGCCACCTAATGGGCAGTTTAAAAATAAATGCTGGAACTTAACGGAGTAAATATCTGGCCATGTGCAAAATAATCTACGTAGGCTTCCTGGTCCGCCGATGATAGCAAATCAGGGCAGCCGGAGGTGCTCACAGGGCTGAAGGAGAAGTTCCGGGACCCAGTGGGTATAGGGTGGAATTGATGTCAGCTTGGGGGGGGGGGGGGGGCGGACTGCCTCTACATCTCTTACAGCCTGAGCACCTCCAGAGGCCGTGATTAGCTATCATCGGTGGACCGGGACACCTATGCAAAATAATCTACTGTACATAGGTGTCCCGGTCCGCTGATGATAGCTAATCACGGCCTCTGGAGGTGCTCAGGCTGGAGGAGATGTAAAGGCAGTCCACCCCCCAAGCTGAGATCAATTCCACCCTATACCCACAGGGTCCCGGAACTTCTCCTCCAGCCCTGTGAGCACCTCCGGTGGCCCCGATTTGCTATCATCGGCGGACCGGGACACCTATGTAGATTATTTTGCATGTGGCCAGATATGTACTGTGAGTTGTAACCTTGCCCGCTAGATGACGCTTTTCCCCTTTACACACACCCACAAGCAATGGGGGAAATTGCACCCCTTTCCTGTTCAAATCGCATGCGATTCTTTGCAGTGTGATTTGCGCCCCTTCATTTTGTATTGACGCAAATTGCACCTGTATCGGGAGCATTTGGGCGAGTAATGATACTTGTGCAAATGCTTGGTATCGGCACAGATACCAGTGTCGGTGTATCCCTAGAAAATGCGTGTTTCCTGGCTGTCACTGACACAAAACTGGAATGCATATAGGGACACATGGTGACAGCCAGGCGGCTAGCATTTTCAGAGATCAGCAATGGTGACCCCCATAATTCTCTTTAAAGTGTGTATTAAGATTTGGATGGCATGGTGAAGGGTTAAAACCTAAGTCAGGTGTTTATTTCTGCCTGTGACCCCAGAGGGGGGAGGCTTCAGGTGATCAGTATTGTCCATTAGTCAGAAGTCACCCTGGGCTCATTGCACAGATATGAATATGGGGATCATCACACGGGGACAGACCAAGGGAGACAGGTTCTCCGAGACGTCATCTGAACAGTGGATCTAGACGAGACGATATAACCAGATGTAGACACAGGCGGACAAAACCGGGTTTGGCACTGGAATCAGCTCTTGATGAGGGTCAGGAACTCTTCTCGGGTTTTCGGATCCTCCCTGAAGACACCAAGCATGGTGCTCGTTACCGTCTTGCTGTTCATTTTCTGGACCCCTCTCATTACCATGCACATGTGGCTGGAAAAACATAAAACATACCACGTGAGCTACAACAGAACCACAGGGGCAAACTACAGCATGATGGTCTTCTAGATGGTGTATAGTGTTGGATGAGGCCCTAGAACAGCCGTTCCTAACAGGGGTCCTCCAAAGGTGGCTAGGAGCTCCTTGAGCATGCAGCAATTTCTGCCTCAGATAAGTTCCCATTAACAGAAATAATCTTTTTAGCTATCTGTAAGAAGAGCATTCTTCTCACTGACCACCAATGTAAGGAGCATTCTTCCCACTCATCACCAATGTAAGGAGCATTCTTCTCACTGATCACCAATGTAAGGAACGTTCTTCTCACTGATCACCAATGTAAGGAACATTCTTCCCACTGATCATCAATGTAAGGAACATTCTTCTCACTGATCACCAATGTAAGGAACATTCTTCTCACCGATCACCAATGTAAGGAACATTCTTCTCACCGATCACCAATGTAAGGAACATTCTTCTCACTGATCACCAATGTAAGGAACATTCTTCTCACTCATCACCAATGTAAAGGGACCTTCTTCCCACTGATCACCAATGTAAGGGACCTTCTTCCCACTGATCACCAATGTAAGGGACCTTCTTCCCACTGATCACCAATGTAAGGGACCTTCTTCTCACTGATCACCAATGTAAGGGACCTTCTTCTCATTGATCACCACCAACTGACCATCCCATTAATGTACCCAGAGCTGTAACTATAGTAATTTTTTGCAGTGGTTCCCTGAAACTAGAAAGTTATTTCAAGGTTTCTCAATGTTTAAAGGTTGAGAAGGACTGCTCTAGAACATGGTACTTATAACTGTATTGTAGCCTTAGACCTTGAAATGTCACAAACAATTGGGCTAAAACGCCAAAATATTTTCCAGTATTTGTTGGGTTCCATGCTTACCATAAATGCAATATTTCAGACTCCAGAACTAAACCGGCCTGGTGCTTGTGGAACCCCAACAATTCTAATGTTGTTCTAAGTCCACAATAATGGCTTGGTAGCACTCGGGGTCCCAATGGCTCACTGATGCTTGGAGGGTTGGTTCTAAGACAATGGCTCCCTGGCATTTTAAGGGATACGGAGAGTGGGGGGGGGGGGGGGTAGGTTGGTCTTATGACAATGGCTCCTTGATATTTAAAGGAAAGGGGGGGTTAAGATGGTTCTTTGGCAATGGCTCCATGATATTTCTGGGTCCCATGATAATAGTTTGATAATGCTTGGGGATCCCATGATGTTTCGGGGGAAGGTTTGGGTAGGTTGGTCCTATGATAATAACTCATTGACATTTGGTGGGGGAGTTCGGTAGACTGGTCCCAAGACAATGGCTTTCTAATGTTTAGGGTTTCCACGACTACGGCTCTGTGACTAGTCAGGGTGGGTGGTCCTATGACAATGGCTCACTGTCATTCCTAGGTCTGATGACAAGGACTTGCTGACACTTGGGATCCCATGACAATAGTTTGCTGACACTTAGTGGTCCCACAGCATTGGATCCCTGATGTTTTGGTGGGTTGGTCCTATGATAATGGCTCGCTTACATTTGGTGGGGTTGGGGGCCGGTAGGTTGGTCCTTTGGCAATGGCTTCCAGACATTTGGGGGTATCAGGACTATAGTTCCCTGACTTTCCAGGGGGGTTGAGTAGGTTTGTCCTATGACAATGGCTTCCTGACATCTGGGGGTTCCACGACTATGGTTCCCTGACTTTTCAGGGGCGTTGGGTGGGATTGTCCTATGACAATGTCTTCTTGACACTTGGGGGTTCCATAACTATGGCTTTCTACTTTATTCAGAATTGAGAAGGTTCAGGCCGGGGTTCTACTTTACGTTATTACAACATTGACTTATGAATAATATATATGTTTGCCTTCTTATTGCGCTTCCTTTATTTGTCGGAGCAGAGAGACAGCATGGGGGGACTGGGCAGCAATGGTGACCTTCCACCTAGTGATGCACCGAAATTTCGGCCGCCGAAACATATCAGCCGAAAATGGCCTTTTCGGCAAAAAGCGGAAAAGGAAATTGCGCCGAAAATGGGGGTGGGGCCCCTTCCCTGGTGCCGTCAATTATGGGGGTGTCCTTCTGGCGCGGCAGTCCTCTCCTCTCTTCTCCTCCTCCCCTCCCCTCCCCTCCCTCCTCGCCACGATCTCCGTTGTGTCACAGAGCTTAACTACACAGACCGCAGTAATAATGTCCCGCCTCCTGTGACAGACGGCACACTGATCCAATGGTGGGACATTGAATCAGTGTGACGTGATTACAGGAGGCGGGACATTGTTACTGCAACCCGGGCAATTCAAATGCAGCTCCGTGACACACGGAGATAGCTGCTCTGATTCGGGAACTGGCAGGCTACATGACGGCACTGGCAAGCTGCATGATGGGCACAGGTGTGGCTGCATCTGAGGGGCAAACGTGGGCTGCATGACAGGCACTGGTGAGGCTGCATTGATCTCTTGTATCATGTCCCCAGTCTCTGACCATCTCCTGTACCATGTCTGCAGTCTCTGATCATCTCCTGTACTATGTCTGCAGTCTCTGACCATCTCCTGTACCATGTCTGCAGTCTCTGATCATCTCCTGTACCATGTCTGCAGTCTCTGACCATCTCCTGTACCATGTCTGCAGTCTCTGATCATCTCCTGTACTATGTCTGCAGTCTCTGATCATCTCCTGTACCATGTCTGCAGTCTCTGACCATCTCCTGTATCATGTCTGCAGTCTCTGATCATCTCCTGTACTATGTCTGCAGTCTCTGATCATCTCCTGTACCATGTCTGCAGTCTCTGATCATCTCCTGTATCATGTCTGCAGTCTCTGATCATCTCCTGTATCATGTCTGCAGTCTCTGATCATCTCCTGTACTATGTCTACAGTCTCTGATCATCTCCTGTACTATGTCTGCAGTCTCTGATCATCTCCTGTACTATGTCTGCAGTCTCTGATCATCTCCTGTACTATGTCTACAGTCTCTGATCATCTCCTGTATTATGTCTGCAGTCTCTGATCATCTCCTGTACTATGTCTGCAGTCTCTGATCATCTCCTGTACTATGTCTGCAGTCTCTGACCATCTCCTGTACTATGTCTGCAGTCTCTGATCATCTCCTGTATTATGTCTGCAGTCTCTGACCATCTCCTGTACCATGTCTGCAGTCTCTGACCATCTCCTGTACCATGTCTGCAGTCTCTGATCATCTCCTGTACTATGTCTGCTGTCTCTGACCATCTCCTGTATAAAAATATTTTTAAAAACAGTCACTTTTGTTATCAGTTTCGTTTTTTTCGGCCTAGTGTATTTTTCATTTTCGGTATCGGCACCAAAAAACCCATTTGGTGCATCCCTACTTCCACCTCCTAGTTCTTGAGCTCAGATTTGGGCTCAGAGTAGGTCATGCTAAATAAGAGAACCAATGAAAATGTTTCCTATATAAACCTTCAGTTATCTGAATGTCTCCTAATGGGTCTAATGTGTTTATTTCCTATGATCATCAGCTCCATCTAGCGGTCATAATGCAGTATTTATCTGGTTGAGGTATTTCAGGTAAATCCTGCATTATGACCACTAGATGGCGCTGACAATCATTAGACTGATTACTAGGATTTTTTTTTGCGATGGCTGTGCAAATGTTGAGACATTTTTACAGCAGATTTTTTTTTTTTTTTAAAATAAATAGACCCCTTTAGTGTTGGCTCCCTGTTATTTTCGACTCTTCAGTTTTCAGGATGTTAGTACATAGCTCTGTAAGATAGTGGAAGCTGCATCACCACAACAGGCTACAGTTTTGAATAATCTGTGAAATATTCCTGACTGGACGGATACATTTGGGTTTCAGGAATAAGAAGAGAGAACTTACCTAGCTTCTATGACCACACCCACACCGGCGGGCTGTAAGGCTTCTGTAATTGCGATGGCGATCTGTTTGGTAAGGCGTTCTTGAACTGCAGAAAATATAGAAACCACAATTAAATCTAACGATCGTCCTTCTATAGACTCCAGAACTCGGGGTGCTTAAAGTGATACTCCACTGATAAGTGACCATCCCAATCCTCCAACCCACTTCATACAAGGCAGGAATTCTGCTTCCGCTCTGTACATTCTGAGATTGGCTGTGTCTGTTATCGCAGCTTCCCTTTTACAGCCATGCATCAAGCAGTAGGGATGTGTGTATGTATGTGTGTGTGTGTATATATATATATAATACACTATATTAAAAGTATTGGGACACCTGCTTTTACACGCACATAAACTTTAATGGCATCCCAGTCCATAAAGACATGGATGAGCGAGTTTGGGGTGGAGGAACTTGACTGGCCTGCACAGAGTCCTGACCTCAACCCCATAGAACACTTTAGAGCGGAGACTGCGAGCCAGGCCTTCTCGTCCAACATCAGTGCCTGACCTCACGAATGCTCTTCTGGAAGAATGGTCAAACATTCCCATAGACACCCTCCTAAACCTTGTGGACGGCCTTCCCAGAAAAGGTGAAGCTGTTATAGCTGCAAAGGGCGGAGCCAACTCAATATTGAACCCTCCGGACTAAGACTGGGATGTCATTAAAGTTCATGTGTGTGTAAAGGCAGGCGTCCCAATACTTTTGGTAACATTGTGTGTGTGTGTGTATATAATATATATTTAATAACAGATCCGGCCATGGCGGGATAGCTTACTGAAAAGCATGACTGTCCCTGCAAATCCGGGACAGTTGGCAAGTATGTGTACAATGTGTGTGCCAGTACAGGGCATCTTTATAATTTAGCAATGTATTGCCAGCATACTCCCCCCCCCCCCCCCAACAGTTATGGGAGGGGGGGGGATGTAGTAATTGAGAATGGTAAAAAAAAGTGGGGTTAATTATCCAGACCCTTGTCCAGCCTTGCAGCGGGGGGGGGGGGGGGGGTCAGGAAGAGGAGAGCAGTGAGCATCCCCCCCCCCGTACCATACCAGGCCACCTGTCTTTCAACATTGTGGGGGTTCCATGCTTTGCACCCCCCCCCCCTTTTAAAACGCCTAAATCCGAATGTTGGGGGACAACAGTCCCCTCCCCGCATCCTGTCCCCCAAAAATGAGTTGGGGTAATAGTAAATTAACGGGGGGGGGGAGGGGGCGGCGGCTTATGATGAGATTTGGAAGCCCTATTTGGGCAACCAGATATCTGCCCCTCCCAGGGAAATGAGTAAAGGGGTGACACCAATATTTGGGGGGATCATTTGCATACACAGGTCTGTGTGCGCTGCCAAGTAAACAAGGAGGGGGGAGGGGCCAGCTGCTGCAGGGGCTCACAATGCAGCCCCCTCCCCCCCCCCCATCTTATTTATTATTTTTATTTTGTTGGAGTCTGCTGTTTGTCCCCCCGAACCCCCCCTCCCCCACCCTCTCAGAATGCGTATATAAAATAAAATCTTGTATATTTCAGCCCCGAGCCGTCAGACGGAAAACCTGAATGAGAAATAACAATCTTTGTTTCCCTCTTAAATCCAGAAATGACCTCCATGGTGACCCGTCACCTCCGTGTGACGTCTCCTCCATGTGACGTCACCTCGCATGTCAGAACAATTAATATCCCCGTAAAGGGCAATACAACCCGCCGCCCTGCTTAGATCTCCGCGCTGGGCGCCCTGCGAGACGATCCGCCGTACAATCGCCGCGACCCCCCCCAACTACTCATCGGACTCTCCAGGATACAAAGTGACAATCCGGTGAGGGACAGGAGGTGATCCATGGGGGTCACTGTACATTGTATAGAAATAAACCGATCGTCCACGTCAAACCACAAATATGAATAAATACATAAAAGGAAGTCCGTGTGACAGACGATCGTTACCGACTCGCTGGTTTTGTTTATGCATGTATGTGAATGTATTTATGTTGGGGGGGGGAGCGTTGGAGATCGGGGGGGGGGGGGCGTTGGAGATCGGTGTCATTTACTTACAATATTATTTGATAGAGATATGAATGATAGAAATAAATATAGCTCATGGGGTTTATTTTTTTTACCATAGCAGCTGTCTTATGGCTCCAGGATGGGGGGAGGGTGGCCGGTAAAATCCCCAGCCACTTGCACAGGTGGGGGTGGGGGGGGGGCTCCTCTCCTTCCATCATTCAGCACTGTGATTGGGGATGTCAGTCCCTCCAGCCCTGGTGGGAAGATCCATGCCTTCCCCCGATCACTCTGCTGGCCGCACTCCATTCCTATTCCAATGTTCTCCTGGTTGTCTATACTATACAGCAGCCTTAAATGGCAGACCGCGCCAGGCAGTCTGCAGCGCTGGATCCCTGCTGCACTACGCTCGTTGGTTGCTAGGACCGCCGTACTCCTAGCAACCAATGACTTCGCCTGTGCGCCCGGCTCTCTTCAGCAAGTTCCTCCACCCAGCCCTCGTCTCCTCCTGCAGCACGTTGCTTCTTCAAGTTCCCACTGCTGCCCCCTGCCGGCCTGGAAGGACTTCATCAGGTGCACTTTTCTACCTTGTGATGGTTCACAACTCTGATGGGGTCACCTGCTCTATGGGGTCACTCTGATGGGGACACCTGCCTTATGGGGTCACTCTGATGGGGACACCTGCTCTATGGGGTCACTCTGATGGGGACACCTGCTCTATGGGGTCACTCTGATGGGGACACCTGCTCTATGGGGTCACTCTGATGGGGACACCTGCTCTATGGGGTCACTCTGATGGGGACACCTGCTCTATGGGGTCACTCTGATGGGGACACCTGCTCTATGGGGTCACTCTGATGGGGACACCTGCTCTATGGGGTCACTCTGATGGGGACACCTGCTCTATGGGGTCACTCTGATGGGGACACCTGCTCTATGGGGTCACTCTGATGGGGACACCTACCTGATGGGGACACCTGCTCTATGGGGTCACTCTGATGAGGACACCTTTTCTATGGGGTCACTCTGATGGGGACACCTGCTCTATGGGGTCACTCTGATGAGGACACCTGCTCTATGGGGTCACTCTGATGGGGACACCTGCTCTATGGGGTCACTCTGATGGGGACACCTGCTCTATGGGGTCACTCTGATGGGGACACCTGCTCTATGGGGTCACTCTGATGGGGACACCTGCTCTATGGGGTCACTCTGATGGGGACACCTGCTCTATGGGGTCACTCTGATGGGGACACCTGCTCTATGGGGTCACTCTGATGGGGACACCTGCTCTATGGGGTCACTCTGATGGGGACACCTACCTGATGGGGACACCTGCTCTATGGGGTCACTCTGATGAGGACACCTGCTCTATGGGGTCACTCTGATGGGGACACCTGCTCTATGGGGTCACTCTGATGAGGACACCTGCTCTATGGGGTCACTCTGATGGGGACACCTGCTCTATGGGGTCACTCTGATGAGGACACCTGCTCTATGGGGTCACTCTGATGGGGACACCTGCTCTATGGGGTCACTCTGATGGGGACACCTGCCCTATGGGGTCACTCTGATGGGGACACCTGCCCTATGGGGTCACTCTGATGGGGACACCTGCCCTATGGGGTCACTCTGATGGGGACACCTGCCTTATGGGGTCACTCTGATGGGGACACCTGCTCTATGGGGTCACTCTGATGGGGACACCTGCCCTATGGGGTCACTCTGATGGGGACACCTGCCTTATGGGGTCACTCTGATGGGGACACCTGCTCTATGGGGTCACTCTGATGGGGACACCTGCTCTATGGGGTCACTCTGATGGGGACACCTACCTGATGGGGACACCTGCTCTATGGGGTCACTCTGATGGGGACACCTTTTCTATGGGGTCACTCTGATGGGGACACCTGCTTTATGGGGTCACTCTGATGAGGACACCTGCTCTATGGGGTCACTCTGATGGGGACACCTGCTCTATGGGGTCACTCTGATGGGGACACCTGCCCTATGGGGTCACTCTGATGGGGACACCTGCCCTATGGGGTCACTCTGATGGGGACACCTGCCTTATGGGGTCACTCTGATGGGGACACCTGCCTTATGGGGTCACTCTGATGGGGACACCTGCTCTATGGGGTCACTCTGATGGGGACACCTGCCCTATGGGGTCACTCTGATGGGGACACCTGCCCTATGGGGTCACTCTGATGGGGACACCTGCTCTATGGGGTCACTCTGATGAGGACACCTGCTCTATGGGGTCACTCTGATGGGGACACCTGCCTGATAGGGACACCTGCTCTATGGGTTCACTCTGATGGGGACACCTGCCCTATGAGGTCACTCTGATGGGGACACCTGCTCTATGGGGTCACTCTGATGGGGACACCTGCTTTAGTTGGTCACTCTGATGGGGACACCTGCTCTATGGGGTCACGTTGATGGGGACACCTGCTTTAGTTGGTCACTCTGATGGGGTCATTTGCTCTATTTGGTCACTCTGATGGGGACATTTGATGTAAGGGGGCACCAAAATGAACCTTCGCCTGAGTAGACAAATCCTTGCACTGGCCCCGGTTACATCATACACTTGATGACATCACATCTCACCTTGTAGTCTCCTGCTGTAGATTTCCACAATCCTAAAAGAAAAGAAAATGATAGTTTTTGTTACTTTGATGCAGCGATGAAAGAAGCTTTAACATGATATACATTGATTTAGTCCGAATAATTCACACATTGGTTTTCCAGTGAACATTATCACTGTGACAACACCCACCCAGCCAAAGCTTTCAATCCTGTAAACCTACCTATATAAACTCAGCACAGGGATGGTGAGAACCCCTCATAATGGGCACAGCGGGTGTACAGACCCGGGAACTCAGCACAGGGATGGTGGGAACCCCTCATAATGGGCACAGCGGGTATACAGACCCGGGAACACAGCACAGGGATGGTGAGAACCCCTCATAATGGGCACAGCAGGTGTACAGACCTGGGAACTCAGCACAGGGATGGTGAGAACCCCTCATAATGGGCACAGCGGGTGTACAGACCCGGGAACTCAGCACAGGGATGGTGAGAACCCCTCATAATGGGCACAGAGGGTGTACAGACCCGGGAACTCAGCACAGGGATGGTGGGAACCCCTCATAATGGACACAGCGGGTGTACAGACCCGGGAACTCAGCACAGGGATGGTGAGAACCCCTCATAATGGGCACAGAGGGTGTACAGACCCGGGAACTCAGCACAGGGATGGTGAGAACCCCTCATAATGGGCACAGCGGGTGTACAGACCCGGGAACTCAGCACAGGGATGGTGGGAACCCCTCATAATGGGCACAGCAGGTGTACAGACCCGGGAACTCAGCACAGGGATGGTGAGAACCCCTCATAATGGGCACAGAGGGTGTACAGACCCGGGAACTCAGCACAGGGATGGTGGGAACCCCTCATAATGGGCACAGAGGGTGTACAGACCCGGGAACTCAGCACAGGGATGGTGAGAACCCCTCATAATGGGCACAGAGGGTGTACAGACCCGGGAACTCAGCACAGGGATGGTGAGAACCCCTCATAATGGGCACAGCAGGTGTACAGACCTGGGAACTCAGCACAGGGATGGTGAGAACCCCTCATAATGGGCACAGCGGGTGTACAGACCCAGGAACTCAGCACAGGGATGGTGAGAACCCCTCATAATGGGCACAGCGGGTGTACAGACCCGGGAACTCAGCACAGGGATGGTGAGAACCCCTCATAATGGGCACAGCGGGTGTACAGACCTGAGAACTCAGCACAGGGATGGTGGGAACCCCTCATAATGGGCACAGCGGGTGTACAGACCCGGGAACTCAGCACAGGGATGGAGGGAACCCCTCATAATGGGCACAGCGGGTGTACAGACCCGGGAACTCAGCACAGGGATGGTGAGAACCCCTCATAATGGGCACAGCGGGTGTACAGACCTGAGAACTCAGCACAGGGATGGTGGGAACCCCTCATAATGGGCACAGCGGGTGTACAGACCCGGGAACTCAGCACAGGGATGGTGGGAACCCCTCATAATGGGCACAGCGGGTGTACAGACCCAGGAACTCAGCACAGGGGTCTCCTTGATACATGTTGGGTGGTCTCTCCAGCATCTATTTTAACATGGAGGTATACACTTCAGGTGGACAATCCCTTGAATATGAAAGAAGAAAAACCAACCCACCCCATAGGGGGGCCAATTATATCTGACCTTCCTCCAGCACAGATGTATTGGTTGATTCGGGTTCCTATATTTCACCCTTAAGCTGGCTTTGCATGGATGGAAATCTGGTTCAGCGGGTTCCCGGGTTGATCCATGTATGGTCCTTGATCTTCATTGTACGACGGCACTGTTGGATTTTTGCCTCTCCATCAGAGCTGCAGGATATAGCCGGCGGTGCTGATCAGTGAATTCTGACGGAGGAGGGGTCTCCCCACTATCAGAACACAATAAGCTCAGCAGGAGGATCAGCTGTGTGGATGGAGAATCGGGTCCTTCTTTCCGCTGGTTGCCCAATAATCTGCCCGTGTCTGAGGACCATCAATAAACCTTCATTCAAATATCAGGTTTGTAGATGTGATTTGTATATTTTCCCTTCTATATGTTCTCAGCCCACAATACCACCCCCCCCACCACCACCCCCCCCACCCCACCCCCCCGCCGGACATTTTCGTACAGTTTGAGTAAAAGAAAAAAGGGGATTTTTCTGCGTATTTCTGGTTAATCCTCATAACGTTCGTCTCCCGCTCCTCCGGCCGCCGGCCTCCGCTCTCCTAAATGTCAAATTTAATTGGAAAAAAGTCAGCGCTGTGTCTTCAAAATGCTAGAGGAAGATCAATTCCAAATCTTCCGCAAATAATCGTCTGTACACCGCTGTGCGGGTGAGGGGAGGACTCCGGAGAAGGGGGACTCTGAAAGGGTAAAGGTCTCCAGTGTGAAATCATTTCTTAAAGGGGAAATACTATAGTTGTGTGTTTTTGTTTTTTTGCTAGTTTAGGTTTAAGGCCGAGTTCATACATCTGTGAATTGGATGTCATTCGCATGACGGGAGCGTGTGATTGGCTCTCAATGGAGCCGATTCACACAGGTAATGGGCGGGGGGCACGGCCCGCATTCAAAAAGGGCCTATAGGTACTATTCCTCCCACTGACACCAATGATGGGGCACTATTCCTCCCACTGACACCAATGATGGGGCACTATTCCTACCACTGACACCAATGATAGGGCACTATTCCTCCCACTGACACCAATGATGGGGCACTATTCCTCCCACTGACACCAATGATGGGGCACTATTCCTCCCACTGACACCAATGATGGGGCACTATTCCTCCCACTGATACCAATGATGGGGCACTATTCCTCCCACTGACACCAATGATGGGGCACTATTCCTCCCACTGACACCAATGATGGGACACTATTCCTACCACTGACACCAATGATGGGGCACTATTCCTCCCACTGACACCAATGATGGGACACTATTCCTCCCACTGACACCAATGATGGGACACTATTCCTACCACTGACACCAATGATGGGACACTATTCCTCCCACTGACACCAATGATGGGACACTATTCCTCCCACTGACACCAATGATGGGGCACTTTTCCTCCCACAGACACCAATTATGGGGCACTATTCCTCCCAGTGACACCAATGATGGGGCACTATTCCTCCCACTGACACCAATGATGGGGCACTATTCCTCCCACTGACACCAATGATGGGGCACTATTCCTCCCACTGACACCAATGATGGGACACTATTCCTCCCACTGACACCAATGATGGGGCACTTTTCCTCCCACAGACACCAATGATGGGACACTATTCCTCCCACTGACACCAATGATGGGGCACTATTCCTCCCACTGACACCAATGATGGGACACTATTCCTCCCACTGATATCAATGATGGGGCACTATTCCTCCCACTGATACCAATGATGGGGCACTATTCCTCCCACTGATACCAATGATGGGGCACTATTCCTCCCACTGATATCAATGATGGGGCACTATTCCTCCCACTGATACCAATGATGGGGCACTATTCCTCCCACTGATACCAATGATGGGACACTATTCCTCCCACTGATATCAATGATGGGACACTATTCCTCCCACTGATACCAATGATGGGGCACTATTCCTCCCACTGATACCAATGATGGGGCACTATTCCTCCCACCGATATCAATGATGGGGCACTATTCCTCCTACTGACACCAACGATGGGGCACTATTCCCCCCCCCCACTGATACCAACGATGGGGCACTATTCCTCCCACCGATACCAAGGATGGGGCACTATTCCACCCACTGACCCCATAGGGAAGATACATTGCGACATTATTGGATAAAATTGTATTTTCACACACCGGTTTGATACATGAGCGAATACAACATCTTCCCCAATAGGAGATGACCCCCCCCCCCCCCCCATGGGCTGATTATAACCATTGAACATCTGGGAGCACATTGCCTCCCCCCCCGATAATTCTCTCCCTCCTCCATGTTTTCCCATAAAACCAATGTCTGCTCATTGTAGATCCCATCCCCCGCCATGGGCACTATCATCACTCACTATTTACACAGACGCCTCTGATGAATGGATGATGTCACAGCGCCGCTCTCTATACAATTCTCCAAATGAATGAATAAAGGACACAATCTGCACTTACCTGGCCAGCTTGCTGAGCCCCAGCACTTGTTTGTTGGGTAGATAACCTATGTGCACCTGCAGGGAGCAGAGGAGGGGGGGAGGGGTGAGTGTGCAGCAAGCAAATAATTACACAGCAGCAAATGTAAAGAGCCCGATGGGGGCCCCGAGGATCTGTACACACAGGAGCAGAATTATCAATGTAACATTTCTGAAATAGAAAGCTTTCATGTGATCTACACTCTTTGCTGTTCCATATTTCTGTCACTGTATTAAAGTGTATGTCTGGGCAAAATCTACAGTGCCTTGCAAAAGTATTCAACCCCCCCCCCCCCCCAACCTGGAATTAACATGGATTGTTTGAGGATTTGCATCATTTCATTTACAGAACACGCCCACAACTTTGAAGATGTTTTTTATTATTGTGAAGCAAACAACAAATAGGACAAAATAACAGAAAAGGTCAATGTGCATAAGTATTCACCCCCCTAAAGTCAAAACTTTGTAGAGCCACCAATCACAGCTCCAAGTCTCTTTGGATAAGTCTCTATGATCTTCCCACATCTCACCACTGGGATTTTTGCCCATTCCTCCTCGCAGAACTGCTCCAGCTCCTTCAAGTTGGATGGTTTGCGCTTGTGAACAGCAATCTTTAAGTCTGACCACAGATTTTCTATTGGATTGAGGTCTGGGCTTTGATTCGGCCATTCCAACACATTTCCATGTTTCCCCTTAAACCACTCAAGTGTTGCTTTAGCAGTGTGTTTGGGGTCATTGTCCTGCTGGAAGGTGGACCTCCGTCCTAGCCTCAAATCACACACAGAGTGGTACAGGTTCTGCTCAAGAATATCCCTGTATTTATCACCATCCATCTTTCCCTCAACTCTGACCAGTTTCCCAGTCATGACTGCTGAAAAACATCCCCACAGCATGATGCTGCCACCACCATGTTTCACAGTGGGGATGGTGTTCTTTGGGTGATGTGATGTGTTGGGTTTGCACCAGACATAGCGTTTTCTTTGATGGCCAAAAAGTTCAATTTTAGTCTCATCAGACCAGAGCACCTTCCTCCATACATTTTGGGAGTCTCCCACATGCCTTTTCACAAACTCAAACCCTGCCATTTTGTTTTTTGGTGAAAGTAATGACTTTCTTCTGGCCACTCTGCCATAAAGCCCAACTCTATGGAGCGTACGGCTTATTGTGGTCCTATGTACAGATACTCCAGTCTCTGCTGTGGAACTCTGCAGCTCCTCCAGGGTTACCTTAGGTCTCTGTGCTCCTCTCTGATTAATGCCCTCCTTGCCCGCTCCGTGAGTTTTGATGTGCGGCCGTCTCTTGCCAGGTTTGCTGTTGTGCCATGTTCTTTCCATTTGGTTATGATAGATTTGGTGGTGCTCCTAGGAATCATCAAAGATTTGGATATATTTTTTATAACCTAACCCTGGCTTGTACTTCTCAACAACATTGTCCCTTATTGTTTGGAGAGTTCCTTGGTCTTCATGGCAGTGTTTGGTTAGTGGGGCCTCTTGCTTAGGTGTTTCAGCCTCTGGGGCCTTTCACAAAGGTGTGTCTATGTAATGACAGATCATGTGACACTTAGATTGCACACAGGTGGACATCATTTCACTAATTATGTGACTTCTGAAGGTAATTGGTGGCACCGGAGCTTTTTATGGGCTTCATAACAAAGGGGGTGAATACATACGCACATGACAATTATCAGTTATTTATTTCTGAAAAATAGTTTTATGTATATATTTTATTAATTTTACTTCACCAACTTAGACTATTGTGTTCTGATCATCACATATAATTCAGATTAAAAAAAAACATTGAACTAAAGGATGTAATGTAACAAAATAGGTAAAAAGCCAAGGGGGGTGAATACTTTTGCAAGGCACTGTATGTCCATACCATCAATATACTCCCTACCCTGTGTACATACCATCGATATATTCCCTACCCTATAAATATAAAGATGTTTTTTAATACACCTTTCCATATATAATCAGCTATAAATATGAAAATAAGATAATTAAAAATAGTAACAATCTATTTTGGGGCATAAATTCTGTAAATGGTCGGCCATGCCAAGTGAGCGACACCCGGTGGTTATTATGCAGAACAGCAGAAGCTCAACACGGCACCCATTAATTCCGGGGTCCTCAAACTGCGGCCCTCCAGGTGTTCAGGAACTACAATTCCCATCATGCCTAGTCATGTCTGTGAATGTCAGAGTTTTGCAATGCCTCATGGGACTTGTAGTTCCCGGGACAGCTGGAGGGCTGTAGTTTGAAGATCCCTGCATTAGATCATCGCCATCAGTGTAGCTCCGGCTCTAACAGTGATTTGCAGCTCCCACAATATACATGTATTGATGAATGCAGAGCTGCACTGATTTGTGTCTTTTGTATCTTCCCGGAGTTCCTCTTTACACGCGGGTCAGAATCGGATTAATCCTCTCAGGGCGCGCTGCGCTCATTATTGCCGCCCTCGCCATGTCATTTCACTTTAGTCACAAGAATTGATTTTTATATTTTCTGCTGGCAAATAACATAATGACACCCGGCAGCCTGAAAGGGCCGCGCCAATTATCACAGACGTCTCAAAGAGCGAACCGCGGCTGTCAGACAAAAATGACCGAACGTTCAGGAAGGCGGCTGGAATTTGGTGACAAACAGACTAAGTGGTGGAATTACCTTTCCGATGAAGGGGACCAAGTGGTGCTCACACATGGAGAACATGTCGATGTCCTTCACTATCACCATCTCATCGTGATCCTCATCGAAGATGGCGTCATTCAGGACGTCTGAAAAGAGATTTCACCCGATTAATAAAACCGGAGATGAGATCGATAAAGAAAACCAAATCTTAAAGGAAACTCAGTCATGGAGCCTAAATACGGGACCACTGCTATATCTTGGCTGGTTTACAGTGCCTTGAAAAAGTATTCATACCCCTTGAAATTTCCCACATTTTGTCATGTTACAACCAAAAAAGTAAATGTATTTTATTGGGATTTTATGTGATAGACCAACACAAAGTGTCAAATTGTGAAGTGGAAGAAAAATGATAAATGATACAAATAAATATGTGAAAAGTGTGGGGGGGGGGGCATTTGTATGGCGCCCCCCGGAGTCAATACTTTGTAGAACCCCCTTTCTCTACAAGTCTTTTTGGGGATTTCTCTACCAGCTTTGCACATCTAGAGAGGACATTTCTGCCCATTCTTCTTCTTTGTAAAATATCTCAAGCTCTGTCAGATTGGATGGAGAGCGTCTGTGAACAGCAATTTTCAAGTCTTGCCACAGATTCTCAATGTGATTTAGGTCTGGACTGTGACTGGGCCATTCTAACACATGAATATGCTTTGATCTAAACCATTCCATTGTAGCTCTGGCTGGATGTTTCGGGTCGTTGTCCTGCTGGAAGGTGAACCTCCCCCCAGTCTCAAGTCTTTTGTAGACTCTAACAGGTTTTCTTCTAAGATTGTCCTGTATTTGTCTCCATCCATCTTCCCATCAACTCTGACCAGCTTCCCTGTCCCTGCTGAAGAAAAGCATCCCCACCACATGATGCTGCCACCACCATGTTTCACGGTGGGGATGGTGTGTTCAGGGTGATGTGCAGTGTTAGTTTTCCCCACACATAGCGTTTTGCTTTTAGGCCAAGAAGTTGAATTTTGGTCTCCTCTGACCAGATCACCTTCTTCCACATGTTTGCTGTGTCCTCCACATGGCTTCTCACAAACTACAAACAGGACTTCTTATGACTTTCTTTCACCAATGTCTTTCTTCTTGTCACTCTTCCATAAAGGGCAGATTTGTGGAGAACACGACTAATAGTTGTCCTGTGGACAGATTCTCCCACCTGAGCTGTGGATCTCTGCAGCTCCTCCAGAGTTACCATGGACCTCTTGGCTCTTCTCTGATGAATGCTCTCCTTGCCCGGCCGGTCAGTTTAGGTGGACGGCCATGTCTTGGTAGGTTTGCAGTTGTGCCATACTCTTTCCATTTTCCGATGATGGATTGAACAGAGCTCCGTGAGATGTTCAAAGCTTGGGAGATTTTTTATAACCTAACCCTGCTTTATACTTCTCCACAACTTTATCCCTGACCTGTCTGGTGTGTTCCTTGGCCTTCATGATGCTGTTTGTTCACTAAGGTTCTCTAACAAACCTCTGAGGGCTTCACAGAACAGCTGTATTTATACTGAGATGAAATGACACGCAGGTGGACTCTATTTATGAATTAGGTGACTTCTGAAGGCAATTGGTTCCACTAGATTTTAGTTAGGGGTATCAGAGTAAAGGGGGCTGAATACAAATGTCGTCCCCCCCCCCCCCCCTTTCACATTTTTATTTTTATCATTTATCATTTTCCTTCCACTTCACAATTATGTGACACTTTGTGTTGGTCTATCACATAAAATCCCAATAAAATACATTTACGTTTTTGGTTGTAACATGACAAAATGTGGGAAATTTCAAGGGGTATGAATACTTTTTCAAGGCACTGTATAAAACCAGCAAGTCTCAGTGACACAACAGGAAGTGAGATGAAATGTCTGGGGGGGGATCCCGCTTTATGAGAAAGTAACATTTTAGATTCTCTTTCGACTTTACAATCTATCATATAATATACCATATCATTATATATTGTATATCTCAGTACACCATTGTTCTAGTACAGTAATATAGTATACTTTATATGTTTTAACATTGTCATTATTTTTTTAACAGATAATATTTTAATTTTTCATTTTGGACTGCACAGATTTATTATCAGAATTCCAATGACTTTATCTGGAATAACATACATATTGTAATATATAATAGTGTGTATGTGTAGAGAGAGATTACAGTATACTATTATAATGTGCCGCACTATCCTAAATAAATAGCACAATAATAGATGGTAAATAAAAATCCTCCTAACCCAAATATGTTATAAAAGCATAAGCATGCAGTGAATATATAAATCAATTGTGATAATAAACCCCAAAATCAATTAATGTCCATAAATCACAAACCATATAAAGTCCTTGGAATTCTGATAATAAAATCTGTGCAGTCCAAAATTTTAAAATTAAAATAGTAAAATCCTTTAAGTGTATCTTCTCAAAATACTATAATTTATGATAGATAGTAATATATAATTTACTGTAAAATATGATTGTAATATATAATATTGTGTGTATATAGATAGATATCATATGTTACAGTATACTATAGCTGTCTATATTCCAGTATATCAAGTTCTAGTACACTATTATAGTATATCAGATGTTATAGTGTATCATTGTATGTTATATTGTATAGTGTATCATTGTATGTTATATTGTATAGTGTATCATTGTATGTTATATTGTATAGTGTATCATTGTATGTTATATTGTATATTGTATCATTGTATGTTATATTGTATAGTGTATCATTGTATGTTATATTGTATATTGTATCATTGTATGTTATATTGTATAGTGTATCATTGTATGTTATATTGTATAGTGTATCATTGTATGTTAGCGTATATTATTATATATTGTATCGGTATATATTTACAGTAGTGTCTCATATTACAGTACACTATTCTATATCCCCCTTCATACACGATGAACGCAGTTTCTGTAGATGGGATTGGTCGCCATATGGTGGCAAAATATTGACTTTAGTGATATTCGCTGTCAGTCCCGGCAGCTGATTTCCTCCGCCGTCTACGAAGGGAACACGATGTGATAAGAGGACAGTTTTAATTTCCTGTGTCCTGTCCGCCTCATACAGGTAACCGTGGAAACGCAAATCTGCGTCATTTTCCTCCTTTCATTAAGTTAATCGCACTTTGAATGTTCTTTGATCTCGTTTGCCGTTTATTGCGTCCGGGGTGGCGGGATCCGAGCGACGTGCAGCCAGCGCCAAGATCACCCCGGAGGGGGCGGGGGAGCAGATTTCAGGGGAGGATGTCACACTTCTGTACTGTTGTTGTTGTTTTTATGATCATTATTATTGTTATTATTGGTAAATGTATTATTATTATGACCTCCTTGTACAATATGACTTTTGGAACAATCTCCGGGGATTTGATTGCAGACGGAATTCTCAATCTTTTTAAACTTGCAGCTTTCATTAGAAAACAGTCCCCGGTGATCCCGCCATGAAGGCCCTTGTACAGCCACTTCCTGTTATAGGGTGACAACACTCTGGCCCCTGCCCCCAACTATCCTTCTGTGTTGTCACCCTGTCACAGGAAATGGCTGAAAAGAGGTCACAAGAGATTAGCAGCTCTGAAATGCGGCAAAAGATGAAAAAAAAAAAAAAAGGTGAAATAACATTTTTGGGGTTTTTTCCGTTTAAAAATGTGGATTCTATAGGAGACATTTTTGGGGGGTAAAATAGTTATTTCAGCATTTCAAGTTTTTATATCTCATACTCTCTTATTATAAACTCCCACCTGGCTCCATTTTTTTGCTCTCCACATCAGACCACCCCCAGAACCCCAAAACTGTCACCAACCAGCAGGATGTGCATTACTTTAAATTCCCCCCCCCCCCCCTTGCACAGTTGTACTCCTTGTATACACAGTATCTCACAAAAGTAAGTACACCCCTCAGTGACATTTGTGTAAATCTTTTCTTCTATCTTTTCATGTGACAACACTGAAGAAATGACACTTGTCTACAATGTAAAGTAGTGAGTGTACAGCTTGTATAACAGTGTAAATTTACTGTCCCCTCAAAATAACTCAACACAGCCATTAATGTCTAAACCGCTGGCAACAAAAGTCAGTACACCCCTAAGTGAAAATCTCCAAATTGGGCCCAAAGTATCAATATTTTGTGAGGCCACCATTATTTTCCAGCACTGCCTTAACCCTCTTGGGCATGGAGGTCACCAGAGCTTCACAGGTTGTCACTGGAGTCCTCTTCCCCTCCTCCATGATGACATCACAGAGCTGGTGGATGTTAGAGACCTTGCGCTCCTCCACCTTCCGTTTGAGGATGTCCCACAGATGATCAATAGGGTTTAGGTCTGGAGACATGCTTGGCCAGTCCATCACCTTTACCCTCAGCTTCTTTAGCAAGGCAGTGGTGGTCTTGGAGGTGTGTTTGGGGTGGTTATCATGTTGGAATACTGCCCTGCGGTCCAGTCTCTGAAGGGAGGGGATCATGCTCTTCTTCAGTATATCACAGTACATGTTGGCATTCATGGTTCCCTCAATGATCTGTAGCCCCCCAGTGCCGGCAGCACTCATGCAGCCCCAGACCATGACACTCCCACCACCATGCTTGACTGTAGACAAGACACACTTGTCTTTGTCCTCCTCACCTGGTTGCCCCCACACACGCTTGTCACCATCTGAACCAAATACATTTATCTTGCTCTCATCAGACCACAGGACATGGTTCCAGTAATCCATGTCCTTAGTCTGCTTGTCTACAGCAAACTGTTTGTGGACTTTCTTGTGCATCATCTTTAGAAGAGGCTTCCTTCTGGGATGACAGCCATGCAGACCAATTTGATGCAGTGTGTGGCGTATGGTCTGAGCACTGACAGGCTGACCCCCCACCCCTACAACCTCTGCAGCAATGCTGGCAGCACTCATACGTCTATTTCCCAAAGACAACCTCTGGATATGACGCTGAGCACGTGACCTCAACTTCTTTGGTGGACCATGGCGAGGCCTGTTCTGAGTGGAACCTGTCCTGTTATACCGCTGTATGGTCTTGGCCACCGTGCTGCAGCTCAGTTTCAGGGTCTTGGCAATCTTCTTATAGCCTAGGCCATCTTTATGTAGAGCAACAATTCTTTTTTTTTTTTTTCAGATCCTCAGAGAGTTCTTTGCTATGAGGTGCCATGTTGTACTTCCAGTGACCAGTATGAGAGAGTGAGAGCGATAACACCAAATTTAACACACCTGCTTCCCATTCACACCTGAGACCTTGTAACACTAACGAGTCACATGACACCGGGGAGGGAAAATGGCTAATTGGGCCCAATTTGGAGATTTTCACTTAGGGGTGTACTGACTTTTGTTGCCAGTGGTTTAGACATTAATGGCTGTGTGTTGAGTTATTTTGAGGGGACAGCAAATTTACACTGTTATACAAGCTGTACACTCACTACTTTACATTGTAGACAAGTGTCATTTCTTCAGTGTTGTCACATGAAAAGATAGAAGAAAAGATTTACACAAATGTCACTGAGGGGTGTACTTACTTTTGAGATACTGTAATAAGATGTGAAGTTTGCTTTAATGTAACAACGTTTTTGGTTACATTGTATTCTCTGTACACGGATCAGAGGGATGATGAGGATTCGGGAAAGCTCTTATCTGGAGAAGGTGAAAGTCCATGGAGCTGCAGGATGATCACCTATCGGTGATAAAGGTAACCGGCGGTGAAGGACGCGGACAGACGCCGGTGGTGTTATTTTATGACGCAGTCCCTATGATGTGACCCCCCCCCCCCCCATTACATTGCACCGCCCCTCCCCATATCCTCCATGCTGTATACAGATATTAGAAGGTGATAACACAACTCCGGCGTTCACACAAATCCATAATGTGGCCGCCGCCCAACACCTGGCGCTGGAGGCGAGCGCCGACAAAACCTGTCATTAGCTGGGATTGAAGAGAGCTGAGAGACGGGAGGATGAATGGATGGGGGGGGGAGCGGAGAGCGAGGCTGGGTGTGCTGCTGAGGAAATTAAATCTATCGCTATAGTAACGCTCTTCTGTACACAGGAAATACGGAACAGCAATAAAATCTGGAAATCTCCTTTCAGCAAAGACCCGTTAAATGATAAACGCAAGTATAAAACGTCTTAAAGTGGACCGGTCATTAACCTCACACGTCTCTAACAATACATTCCTGACGTGTCGCAATATACAGCGTCAGGATCGCGGCTTTTATCATCAGAGCCTCATTGACGCGGCGCATTCCTGTCCTCCTATGTACACTGGATCAGGAGCCGAAAAATCTTTGTGGTTTAAAAAATGCTACGTTTACATAATTCCAATGCGATTATAGTCATGTTGCGTTTAGCAGCGTAAGCGCGTTTGAGCGTAAAAGCACAAATAAGCCTCTCTGGGAAAACGCAGCATAAATACGAGTCTAATGTGCGTGCGTGGGTACATTAGGTAATGCTTAGCTGCGTTCAGAGGCGGGTGAAGCCCCACTCACACATGGGCTGAGCAGCTTCAGGCATTTTTTTTTTTTTTTTATTGTTTGTCCGGGTTTTTTTGCAAGTATGTTCCATGTTTTGTCCTTGTGTTTTTTTTTAGCTGATGGAAAGATAGTTGCTAGGCAAGAAAATGCCCAAAAATGCACGTTATATGCGTTTAAGTGCTCCCATTGAAGGAGCTCGTCTGCTTTAAGCATTAGAATGAATGAGGGCTTATGTACTGTACCCAGGGCTGCTGTTATAAATCATGAGAGAGCCGGGAGTGGGGGGGAGAGAGACGCCCTGGGAGTGGGGGGAGAGTGTGCCGAGAGTGGTGGGGAGAGAGAGCCGAGAATGGTGAGTGGTGGGGAGAGAGAACCGAGAGTGGGGGGGGTGAGAGAGAGAGCCAAGAGTGGGGGGGGCGGAGAGAGGAGCCAAGAGTGGGGGGGGGCGAGAGAGAGAGTCGAGAGTGGGGGGGGGGCGAGAGAGAGAGTCGAGAGTGGGGGGGGTGAGAGAGAGCCGAGAGTGGGGGGGGGCGAGAGAGAGAGCCGAGAGTGGGAGGGGCGAGAGAGAGAGCCAAGAGTGTGGGGGGGGGGCGAGAGAGGGGGGCGAGAGTGTGGGGGGGGCGAGAGAGAGAGCCAAGAGTGTGGGGGGGGCGAGAGAGAGAGCCAAGAGTGTGGGGGGGGCGAGAGAGAGAGCCAAGAGTGTGGGGGGGGCGAGAGAGAGAGCCGAGTGGGGGGGGGCGAGCGAGCCGAGAGTGGGGGGGCGAGCGAGAGAGCGCCGAGAGTGGGGGGGGCAGAGAGAGCGCCGAGAGTGGGGGGGGGGGGCGAGAGAGAGCGCCGAGAGTGGGGGGGGGCGAGAGAGAGCGCCGAGAGTGGGGGGGGCAAGAGAGAGAGAGCCGAATGTGGGGGGGGGCAAGAGAGAGAGAGCCGAGAGTGGGGGGGCGAGAGAGAGAGAGCCGAGAGTGGGGGGGGCGAGAGAGAGAGCCGAGAGTGGGGGGGCGAGAGAGAGAGCCGAGAGTGGGGGGGGCGAGAGAGAGAGCCGAGAGTGGGGGGGGCGAGAGAGAGAGCCGAGAGTGGGGGGGCGAGAGAGAGAGAGCCGAGAGTGGGGGGGGCGAGAGAGAGAGAGCCGAGAGTGGGGGGGCGAGAGAGAGAGAGCCGAGAGTGGGGGGGGCCGAGAGAGAGAAGCCGAGAGTGGGGGGGCGAGAGAGAGAGCCGAGATTGGGGGGGGCGAGAGAGAGAGCTGGGGGGGAGAGCAGAGAGTGGGGGTGAGAGAGAGAGCTGGGAGGGGGGGGGGAGAAAGAGCCATCAACACAAGTATGTGCCCAGTGTTAAAACTGAGCTGCACAGTGAGAGACTGCTGGGTGTAGGATCCCCTAAAACTTGTACATCATTATTAGGGGGGGGGGCTTTGGCATTTTTTCCCCTGGGTGTTAAGACCTTGTCACTCCTCCTATTACAACACAGGAGGAGAGAGCAGAGTGATATTCGGTGGCTCCTGGGCTCTCCCGTCCCTTCCCGGAGCCCGGGTCTGCAGGAATCTGCTCGTACAGAGAGCAGGGGGAACATCCATTCCCTGATCTCTCCTGCGACGAATGACCCCAAAAGCGATGTGTATTAAGTCGCTTCCGGGGTCGCAGCTGTCATTCCTAAACTAGTGTAACCGATGATGCAGCTAATCAAGCATGATCTGTGCTTGGTTAGCGACACTGAAGGGAAGACATTGGGAGCCTAACAGACCTCCAATGTCTCAATAATCAGGACGTGTCACCTGCCCCATGCTATCAGATGGCGATAGCAATAACAGTAAAAAAAAAAAAAAAAAACCTATAAAGCACCTCAGTCACTCCCAGACACACCCCATATAAAAAGCGCAGTATAGGGCGAGGATGTAAACATCAATGGCGCCACACATGTCAGGTTATCACGTTGGGAGAAATATATTTCTAGGGACATAATTCACAGTTAGAGCGTCTTAGAGCGTCTTAGAGCGTCCTTTAGGATTGTTTTGGATCGATTTGCGTGACGCAACCTAATCTTTTTATATTTTTACCAAAAATTGGGTATTATATTATATATATTATTGCACTAAAATTCACAACTCTGCACGACTGAACTCTCCAGCATCTGCCAAGTAATAAAATCCAATTTCTTGGTGACTGGCCCTTTAAGCCCTTGAACTTGTTTGCATTCAATCATCTGATTTCCATAAAGAAGAGCCGCCCGGGACCTCTGCCCTGTTTGATCAATGGGCTTTACCAGCCACACAATGTTACACTTTAACCCGCTACAAGATCTCTGGGGCTGGGAATCAATATAATGAAGAGTCTGCGTTGTTTACTCTGAGCTGTCGTATCTCCTGTCTGAGGCCTGCTGCCTTGTGTGCCCAGAGCTGGGGGGGTGAAGAGATCCGTTCAGACACACAGGAGAGGCTCAGGGCTAGGAGGGGGGGGGGGGGATAGGATGTGTCTGAGCCAAATAAAAAGGGAAAAAAGAAGATCTGGGAAACACAAGAATCCAATAATTCAATTAGATTTCAGTTTTCTGTTTGATGGAGGAGATTGAGAGCCGAACTCCAAACCATAAAATACACACAATGCATAGAATGTGAAGTCTTACTGGCCAATGTGGTACTGAAAGGTTTGGGGGGGGGGGGGGGGGGGTGTATGGTCGCTAAAATTGCTGAGGTCCAAATATCAAATTTGTGCTATCGGGTGTCCCCATCAGAATGCCCCCTTACATTAGGTGTCCCCATCGGAGTGCCCCCTTACATTAGGTGTCCCCATCAGAGTGCCCCCTTACATTAGGTGTCCCCATCGGAGTGCCCCCTTACATTAGGTGTTCCCATCGGAGTGCCCCCTTACATGGGGTGTCCCCATCAGAGTGCCCCCTTACATTAGGTGTCCCCATCGGAGTGCCCCTTACATTAGGTGTTCCCATCGGAGTGCCCCCTTACATGGGGTGTCCCCATCGGAGTGCCCCCTTACATTAGGTGTCCCCATCGGAGTGCCCCCTTACATTGGGTGTCCCCATCGGAGTGCCCCCTTACATGGGGTGTTCCCATCGGAGTGCCCCCTTACATGGGGTGTTCCCATGGGAGTGCCCCCTTACATGGGGTGTCCCCATCGGAGTGCCCCCTTACATCAGGGGTGTCCCCATCAGAGTGCCCCCTTACATCAGGGGTGTCCCCATCAGAGTGCCCCCTTACATCAGGGGTGTCCCCATCAGAGTGCCCCCTTACATCAGGGGTGTCCCCATCCAGAGTGCCCCCTTACATCAGGGGTGTCCCCATCAGAGTGCCCCCTTACATCAGGGGTGTCCCCATCAGAGTGCCCCCTTACATCAGGGGTGTCCCCATCAGAGTGCCCCCTTACATCAGGGGTGTCCCCATCAGAGTGCCCCCTTACATCAGGGGTGTCCCCATCAGAGTGCCCCCTTACCTCAGGGGTGTCCCCATCAGAGTGCCCCCTTACATCAGGGGTGTCCCCATCAGAGTGCCCCCTTACATCAGGGGTGTCCCCATCAGAGTGCCCCCTTACATCAGGGGTGTTCCCATCAGAGTGCCCCCTTACATCAGGGGTGTCCCCATCAGAGTGCCCCTTACATCAGGGGTGTCCCCATCAGAGTGCCCCCTTACATCAGGGGTGTCCCCATCAGAGTGCCCCCTTACATCAGGGGTGTTCCATCAGAGTGCCCCCTTACATCAGGGGTGTTCCCATCAGAGTGCCCCCTTACATCAGGGGTGTTCCCATCAGAGTGCCCCCTTACATCAGGGGTGTCCCCATCAGAGTGCCCCCTTACATCAGGGGTGTCCCCATCAGAGTGCCCCCTTACATCAGGGTGTCCCCATCAGAGTGCCCCCTTACATCAGGGGTGTCCCCATCAGAGTGCCCCCTTACATCAGGGGTGTCCCCATCAGAGTGCCCCCTTACATCAGGGGTGTCCCCCATCAGAGTGCCCCCTTACATCAGGGGTGTCCCCATCAGAGTGCCCCCTTACATCAGGGGTGTCCCCATCAGAGTGCCCCCTTACATCAGGGGTGTTCCCATCAGAGTGCCCCCTTACATCAGGGGTGTCCCCATCAGGAGTGCCCCCTTACATCAGGGGTGTTCCCATCAGAGTGCCCCCTTACATCAGGGGTGTTCCCATCAGAGTGCCCCCTTACATCAGGGGTGTTCCCATCAGAGTGCCCCCTTACATCAGGGGTGTTCCCATCAGAGTGCCCCCTTACATCAGGGGTGTCCCCATCAGAGTGCCCCTTACATCAGGGGTGTCCCCATCAGAGTGCCCCCTTACATCAGGGGTGTCCCCATCAGAGTGCCCCCTTACATCAGGGGTGTCCCCATCAGAGTGCCCCCTTACATCAGGGGTGTCCCCATCAGAGTGCCCCCTTACATCAGGGGTGTCCCCATCAGAGAGCCCCCTTACATCAGGGGTGTCCCCATCAGAATGCCCCCTTACATCAGGGGTGTCCCCATCAGAGTGCCCCCTTACATCAGGGGTGTCCCCATCAGAGTGCCCCCTTACATCACGGGTGTCCCCATCAGAGTGCCCCCTTACATCACGGGTGTCCCCATCAGAGTGCCCCTTTAATTTACGAGTGCCAATCAGAGTATCCTTATAGATTAGTTGTGACCAATCAGTGTGCACTGATAGGTTGCTAGAGCCCATTAAAGGGAACAGTGTACCTGACACATATGGCATGAGCTGGGAGAAGAAGCGTGCTGCGCTGGGCATGAGCTGGGAGAAGAAGCGTGCTGCGCTGGGCATGAGCTGGGAGAAGAAGCGTGCTGCGCTGGGCATGAGCTGGGAGAAGAAGCGTGCTGCGCTGGGCATGAGCTGGGAGAAGAAGCGTGCTGCGCTGGGCATGAGCTGGGAGAAGAAGCGTGCTGCGCTGGGCATGAGCTGGGAGAAGAAGCGTGCTGCGCTGGTCATGAGCTGGGAGAAGAAGCGTGCTGCGCTGGTCATGAGCTGGGAGAAGAAGCGTGCTGCGCTGGTCATGAGCTGGGAGAAGAAGCGTGCTGCGCTGGGCATGAGCTGGGAGAAGAAGCGTGCTGCTCTGGGCATGAGCTGGGAGAAGAAGCGTGCTGCGCTGGGCATGAGCTGGGAGAAGAAGCGTGCTGCGCTGGGCATGAGCTGGGAGAAGAAGCTTGCTGCGCTGGTCATGAGCTGGGAGAAGAAGCGTGCTGCGCTGGTCATGAGCTGGGAGAAGAAGCGTGCTGCGCTGGTCATGAGCTGGGAGAAGAAGCGTGCTGCGCTGGTCATGAGCTGGGAGAAGAAGCGTGCTGCGCTGGTCATGAGCTGGGAGAAGAAGCGTGCTGCGCTGGTCATGAGCTGGGAGAAGAAGCGTGCTGCGCTGGTCATGAGCTGGGAGAAGAAGCGCGCTGCGCTGGGCATGAGCTGGGAGAAGAAGCGCGCTGCGCTGGTCATGAGCTGGGAGAAGAAGCGCGCTGCGCTGGGCATGAGCTGGGAGAAGAAGCGCGCTGCGCTGGGCATGAGCTGGGAGAAGAAGCGCGCTGCTCTGGGCATGAGCTGGGAGAAGAAGCGTGCTGCGCTGGGCATGAGCTGGGAGAAGAAGCGTGCTGCTCTGGGCATGAGCTGGGAGAAGAAGCGTGCTGCGCTGGGCATGAGCTGGAGGAAGAAGCGCGCTGCGCTGGGCATGAGCTGGGAGAAGAAGCGTGCTGCGCTGGTCATGAGCTGGGAGAAGAAGCGTGCTGCAGGGAGCTGGACGCACACATGACATCATTATTTGCTAGGACGCCGGTGGTGCTAGCAACCAATGACTGTTGAGATGGGAAGCCGGCTGCACACTGGCAGGACTGCGGACCACCATTTAATGAAGGCTGGTTTAAGGGGTTAAAACGGGGTGTTGAGGCAATACAATGCCTCCTCAATGCTTGTCAGCTGCCCTCTGAAAACAGTCCAAACACAGATTGCTCTTCAGAGAGCAACACTACTGTAAACAAGCCCTAATTGTG
>JBBHAA010003970.1:0-27051 GCA_037953035.1 Aquarana catesbeiana
TAACCATCCCCTCTCCCCCCATGATTCCAGCGATAACCATCCCCTCTCCCCCCATGATTCCAGCGATAACCATCCCCTCTGCCCCCATGATTCCAGCGATAACCATCCCCTCTCCCCCCATGATTCCAGCGATAACCATCCCCTCTCCCCCCATGATTCCAGCGATAACCATCCCCTCTCCCCCCATGATTCCAGCGATAACTATCCCCTCTCCCCCCATGATTCCAGCGATAACCATCCCCTCTCCCCCCCATTAATCCAGTGATAACCATCCCCTCTCCCCCCCATTAATCCAGTGATAACCATCCCCTCCTCCCCCCATGATTCCAGTGATAACCATCCCCTCTCCCCCCCATTAATCCAGTGATAACCATCCCCTCCCCCCCCCCCCATGATTCCAGTGATAACCATCCCCCCCCCCCCCATGATTCCAATGATAACCATCCCCTCTCCCCCCCCATGATTCCAGTGATAACCATCCCCTCTCCCCCCCATGATTCCAGTGATAACCATCCCCTCTCCCCCCCATGATTCCAGTGATAACCATCCCCTCTCACCCCCCATGATTCCAGTGATAACCATCCCCCCCCCCCCCCCCCATGATGCCAGTGATAACCATCCCCTCTCCCCCCCATGATTCCAGCGATAACCATCCCCTCTCCCCCCATGATTCCAGCGATAACCATCCCCTCTCCCCCCCCATGATTCCAGCGATAACCATCCCCTCTCTCCCCCCATGATTCCAGCGATAACCATCCCCTCTCTCCCCCCATGATTCCAGCGATAACCATCCCCTCTCCCCCCCCATGATTCCAGCGATAACCATCCCCTCTCCCCCCCATGATTCCAGCTATAACCATCCCCTCTCCCCCCCCCCATGATTCCAGCGATAACCATCCCCTCTCCCCCCCCCATGATTCCAGCGATAACCATCCCCTCTCCCCCCCCATGATTCCAGCGATAACCATCCCCTCCCCCCCCATGATTCCAGCGATAACCATCCCCTCCCCCCCCCCATGATTCCAGCGATAACCATCCCCTCTCCCCCCCATGATTCCAGCGATGACATCCCCTCTCCCCCCCCATGATTCCAGCGATAACATCCCCTCTCTCCCCCCATGATTCCAGCGATGGCATCCTCTCCTCCCCCCATGATTCCAGCGATAACCATCCCCTCTCCCCCCCCATGATTCCAGCGATAACCATCCCCTCTCTCCCCCATGATTCCAGCGATAACCATCCCCTCTCCCCCCCATGATTCCAGCGATAACCATCCCCTCTCTCCCCCCATGATTCCAGCGATAACCATCCCCTCTCCCCCCCCCCCCATGATTCCAGCGATAACCATCCCCTCTCCCCCCCCCCCATGATTCCAGCGATAACCATCCCCTCCCCCCCCCCCATGATTCCAGCGATAACCATCCCCTCTCCCCCCCCCATGATTCCAGCTATAACCATCCCCTCCCCCCATGATTCCAGCGATAACCATCCCCTCCCCCCCCCCCCATGATTCCAGCGATAACCATCCCCTCCCCCCCCATGATTCCAGCGATAACCATCCCCTCTCTCCCCCATGATTCCAGCGATAACCATCCCCTCTCCCCCCCCATGATTCCAGCGATAACCATCCCCTCTCCCCCCCCATGATTCCAGCGATAACCATCCCCTCCCCCCCCCCCCCCATGATTCCAGCGATAACTATCCCCTCTCCCCCCCCCCCCATGATTCCAGCGATAACCATCCCCTCTCCCCCCCCCCCCCATGATTCCAGCGATAACCATCCCCTCTCCCCCCCCCATGATTCCAGCTATAACCATCCCCTCCCCCCCATGATTCCAGCGATAACCATCCCCTCCCCCCCCCCCATGATTCCAGCGATAACCATCCCCTCTCCCCCCATGATTCCAGCGATAACCATCCCCTCTCCCCCCATGATTCCAGCGATAACCATCCCCTCTCCCCCCATGATTCCAGCGATAACCATCCCCTCCCCCCCCCCATGATTCCAGCGATAACCATCCCCTCTCCCCCCATGATTCCAGCGATAACCATCCCCTCTCCCCCCATGATTCCAGCGATAACCATCCCCTCCCCCCCCCCATTAATCCAGTGATAATCATCCCCTCTCCCCCCCATGATTCCAGCGATGACATCCCCTCTCTCCCCCCATGATTCCAGCGATGACATCCCCTCTCTCCCCCCATGATTCCAGCGATGACATCCCCTCTCTCCCCCCATGATTCCAGCGATGGCATCCTCTCTCTCCCCCCATGATTCCAGCGATAACCATCCCCTCTCCCCCCCCCATGATTCCAGCGATAACCATCCCCTCCCCCCCCCCATGATTCCAGCGATAACCATCCCCTCTCCCCCCATTAATCCAGTGATAATCATCCCCTCTCCCCCCCATGATTCCAGCGATGACATCCCCTCCCCCCATGATTCCAGCGATGACAACCCCTCTCTCCCCCCATGATTCCAGCGATGACAACCCCTCTCTCCCCCATGATTCCAGCGATGACATCCCCTCTCTCCCCCCCCATGATTCCAGCGATGACATCCCCTCTCCCCCCCCATGATTCCAGCGATGACATCCCCTCTCTCCCCCCATGATTCCAGCGATGGCATCCTCTCTCTCCCCACATGATTCCAGCGATAACCATCCGCCCATCCCCCATGATTCCAGTGGGACACCTTCGGGCCCATGACTCCAGCAGCTGAATTAGAACAGATCCAGAAGGTAGACTAGCTGGGCAGGGGATTATTGGGCCCCGGAGATATGTTCTGTTTGTGGCCAGCAAGGGTGGTTTTCCATGAGCTATGCAACTGTAACCTGAGCACCTGAAGAAGCCTTAACGCATTTCAGATTGTCCCCCCCCCCCCCCCCCCCTTGTCCTCGCAGTGCTGTGTCCCCTCCACATATCTGTCATTGATATTTTTACATTTCTGCATCTTGTGTGTCAATGTTTCGGGTGACGAGGATCTTCCTCCTCCGGGCTCATTGTATGGAATGCATTTCTATTTATAGCTGCAATAAATTTTTTCAAAAGTTTTCTTGTCCATGCATTTAATTTACTTTGTAAGAATTTGTCCAATGGTCAGGAGAGACTTTTACCCCCGAATACCCCCGAGCCACCTCATTACCATCAAAGAGACTTGTGAGTACCCCGAGCCACCTCATTATATAATTGCATAGTTAGTGTGGTAGAAAGACACAAGTCCATATAGTTCAACCAATAAAAAAGATCATATATAGTTCAACCAATAAAAAAGATCATACAATCCTGTATATACACAATCCCATACCCACAGTTGATCCGGAGAGGGCAGAAAACCCAGCAAAGCATGATCCAATTTTCTACAGCAGGGGAAAAAAAAATTCCTTTCTGATTCCCCCCACCCCCCACAAATGTCAGTATGCAGTTAGGTTATTAGGTACATTTAGGAAAGAATCCAATCTACTGAGCCGGCCAGAACCACCTCTGGAGGGAGTCTATTCCACAATTTCACACCTCTTACTGTGAAGAAACCTTTCTGCATTTGGAGAATAAAACTCTCTTCCTCCAGATGTAAAGAGTGCCCCCTTGTCCTAAAGTGAATAACTCAACACCAAGTTCACTATATTTATACATGGAGATCCTATCCCCCCTTATGTATTTATACATGGTGATCATATCCCCCCTTATGTATTTATACATGGTGATCATATCCCCCCTTATGTATTTATACATGGAGATCATATCCCCCTTAATCTCCTCTTCTCAAGAGAGAATAGATTCAGTTCCTCTGTTTCCTCATAGCTGAGCTCCTCCATGCCTCTTATCAGTTTGGTTGCCCTTCTCAGTACTTTCTCCAGTTCCCCGATATCCTTTCTGAGAACTGGAGCCCAAAACTGAACTGCATATTCCAGATGAGGTCTTACTAATTTGTGCAGATGACGTCTCTCTCTCTGGAGTCCTTACCTCTCTTATACAAGAGAGAAACCGCAGCTTGGCATTGCATGTTGTTGTTAAGCTTATCTACCCGAACCCACAGATCCTTCTCCACCATTGACTCCCCCCAGATCCTTCTCCACCATTGACTCCCCCCAGATCCTTCTCCACCATTGACTCGCCCAGAGCCTTCTCCACCATTGATTTCCCCCAGATCCTTCATCACCATTGATTTCCCCCAGATCCTTCATCACCATTGATTTCCCCTAGATCCTTCTCCACCATTGATTTCCCCCAGATCCTTCTCCACCATTGATTTCCCCCAGATCCTTCTCCACCATTGATTTCCCCCAGATCCTTCTCCACCATTGATTTCCCCCAGATCCTTCTCCACCATTGATTTCCCCCAGATCCTTCTCCACCATTGATTTCCCCCAGATCCTTCTCCACCATTGATTTCCCCCAGATCCTTCTCCACCATTGATTTCCCCCAGATCCTTCTCCACCATTGATTTCCCCCAGATCCTTCTCCACCATTGATTTCCCCCAGATCCTTCTCCACCATTGATTCCCCCGTTGTACTGCCTCCTAGCATGTATGATGCATGCATATTCTTAGCCCCCAAGTGCATGACTTTACATTTATCAGCATTTAACCTCATCTGCCACATAGTTGCCCAATGAAACAATGCATTGAGGTCGGCTTGTAAGTTGGAGACATCCTGTAAGGACGTTATTCCACTGCATAGCTTGGTGTCATCTGCAAACACTGAAATCCCAGACCCCATATAATTTATAAAGATAATTACCTACAAAGATCTGTGAATACCCATCTAGAAGAGCTTGTCACTGTGCAGACAGTCTAACCACCTGCTTGTCAAGCAACTTGGTCAGACCCCCGGATCGAAGATCCTCTCTAGACAGACCCCCAGATCTAATGAAATGGGACTCTTATATGGGTAACATTGAATTCCAGACAAAGGAGAAGCAGCACACTGATGAGCTCATCCCTCTGTCACCTTTTTCTCTCCTCCTATTAGCACCCCCCTCCTAGCATATAATCTGCTGTACAAGGACTGCAGGAGGCTGATGATACCGGGTCATATTTAGGTACTTGTATGAAAAAATACATTGAATAATGTACAACTGAACAGAGAGCTGCTTTCTGTGTGTCTTTATAACTGGACCCTTTCTTAGTCTTTCGAGCTTTCTGTCCCTACGCCATTAACCTGCAGAATGTAGGGAAGCAGGAGGAGACATTTTGAGTGTTTTCTGGCCTTAAAATGATTGTTTTTAGGATGAAGTATGGGAATAGCCATTGCATAAAGTTATGAAGGTGTAAGCTCAAGCCTGGTCACCCTTCTGCTTCCTCGGGGTGTCGGAGAAAATGCTTCATATGTTCCAGGTTAGCGGCTCACCAAGAAGTGAAGTCAGGACGACATGCACCTTATAAAGGAGTCCCCAATTCTTCTATTTCAGCAGTTATCCATTTATGTAAATTTCAGACAACAGTCCCCCTTTATTGGAGAGTCGTAAAGATGAGCCTTGCCCAGAACCCACCAGAAGTGCAGAATAAAGTACAGCTTGGGGGCTCAGCATCCGGGATTTCATTGTCTCCCAAAAAGTAGAAAAAGGTAAAGGAAGTCTAGACGTGTATTGGAAATTTATGGAATCCTTTATTATGGAATGGAAGGAGACACTTCCTGCTGAATATATCAATGAAGACTCTGTGTTCAGTGTACGTCTTCCGGGGACACTCCTGTACTGCTGGTCTGAACTTCCTTTTCATAAATTCCCTGTAGAGAACATTTCATAGACCTTCATTTATCCACTGGAATGTCAATGATGTTAAATCTATACAGTCCAAAATAGACCAACAGAGGACAGGTCCCCATTATTGTCTGTGGTCTATTCCCCCATTACTGACAAGCCAGGAACCAGCAGTCCCTGACACAGTCCCATGCAGATCTCACCCCAGATCACCAGGAACCAACAGTCCCTGACACCGTCCCATGCAGATCTCACTCCAGGAACCAGTATTTCCTGACACCGTCCCATGCAGATCTCACTCCAGGAACCAGCCGTCCCTGACACCATCCCATTCAGATCTCACTCCAGGAACCAGCAGTCCCTGACACCGTCCCATGCAGATCTCACTCCAGGAACCAGCCGTCCCATGCAGATCTCACTCCAGGAACCAGCCGTCCCATGCAGTTCTCATTCCAGGAACCAGTATTCCCTGACACCGTCCCATGCAGATCTCACTCCAGGAACCAGCCGTCCCTGACACCATCCCATGCAGATCTCACTCCAGGAACCAGCCGTCCCTGACACCATCCCATGCAGATCTCACTTCAGGAACCAGCCGTCCCTGACACCGTCCCATGCAGATCTCACTCCAGGAACCAGCCGTCCCTGACACCGTCCCATGCAGATCTCACTCCAGGAACCAGCCGTCCCTGACACCGTCCCATGCAGATCTCACTCCAGGAACCAGCCGTCCCTGACACCGTCCCATGCAGATCTCACTCCAGGAACCAGCCGTCCCTGACACCGTCCCATGCAGATCTCACTCCAGGAACCAGCCGTCCGACAGCGTCCTATGCAGATCTCACTCCAGGAACCAGCCGTCCGACAGCGTCCCATGCAGATCTCACTCCAGGACCTAGCAGTCCCTGACACTGTCCCATGCAGATCTCGCTCCAGGACCTAGCAGTCCCTGACACTGTCCCATGCAGATCTCGCTCCAGGACCCAGCAGTCCCTGACACCGTCCCATGCAGATCTCGCTCCAGGACCCAGCAGTCCCTGACACCGTCCCATGCAGATTTCGCTCCAGGACCCAGCAGTCCCTGACACCGTCCCATGCAGATCTCACTCCAGGAACCAGCCATCCCTGACAGCGTCCTATGCAGATCTCACTCCAGGAACCAGCAGTCCCTGACACCGTCCCATGCAGATCTCACTCCAGGACCCAGCAGGCCCTGACACCGTCCCATGCAGATCTCACTCCAGGACCCAGCAGTCCCTGACACCGTCTTATGCAGATCTCATTCCAGGACCCAGCAGTCCCTGACACCGTCCCATGCAGATCTCACTCCAGGACCCAGCAGGCCCTGACACCGTCCCATGCAGATCTCACTCCAGGACCCAGCAGTCCCTGACACCGTCTTATGCAGATCTCATTCCAGGACCCAGCAGTCCCTGACACTGTCCCATGCAGATCTCGCTCCAGGACCCAGCAGTCCCTGACACCGTCCCATGCAGATCTCTAGCACATCTAGGCACCCTCACATACTAGGAAGGGCACTATATAGTGGAATTGTTTGGGTACATTGATATAGCAAAACTTCACTTCTTATCTGTCTGTTAATTATTTAGTTGCTCTCTTCATGGGTGGACATTTTATTTCGTACAGGGACAACTTTGTTCATTCTAGAATGTTCCAAGTTCCTTCTGTAGAACTAGGGCCGTATGTTTGGCTTCTTCCTTCTAAAATGATTTTAAATAAGTTTAGAAGCCGGTTGTATTAGTAGAAGTGTATTTGGATCTTGGCCATCTTGCATAGCCTGTTGGATGCGGTCACCATAGAGAGGGTACAATAGAAGTGAATGAATAAACTGCTGTAATGCAGAGTAACCAGCCACAGCAAAGAGGGACGTCTGTGTATAAGGTGCTCCTCCTTCACCCTCATGGCAGACCTTGAGGAATCTTGGGAAGGTAAGAGTTAAGTACATTATATAGACTTGTGTATACCAGAAAATTATAGATTTCGGGATGAGCCTAAAGAGTATTCCAGACATATATAGTAAGAAAAAAAGAGTAGTGCAAAAAAAATCCTCAAATGGATGATAAAACTGAACATTAGATTCTCCTTCAGCCTCACAGATAAAGAGTAAGATTGTACGTGTAAAACGCTGAGCCATAGTGAGGTCCGACTTCGAACTTTCCAACCACACCATTCTAGAAAATGGTAAACTCTTTCCTTTATTGCCCTTCCAGATGTCAGATTTTCAGGAACCTATTCTCCAAAGCTAAACACAGAGAAAAAGCCAAGGATATTTCTACACCCAATTCATGTTGACAAGATTTGCCTCAACGTTCCTACCTTCTGGTCATAGGACCTCCATCCAGACCCACATTACACTCCCTGAACAATGTATTCGGAACACTGCTAATACTGGCTACAGCCTCCCTGTGCTCTCCAAACAACCTCCATTCTTCATGGTGTGGATTTCACATACAATTCTGGTCTATAATGGCATTAAGCAATCTGCAGATTGTGGTGTTTTATAGGATTCAGGTCCAGGGACTGGCTTACTTTCTGTGTACCTCGGCTGAAATGGAGATCCATAAAACCAGGTGACATTCTTCTAACCTTAGTGATTCTGTGCCCACTGCTGCCTCGAATTTCTGTTCTTTGCCTGGCAGGAACCCAACATTATCTGCTGGTGGCACCTATTCACCTCAAGGTTCCACGTGTTGTACATTCTTCCAACCTTGGTGGTCATCTGCTGGTGCAGCTCACCCACCTCAAGGTTTCATGTGTTGTACATTTTTCCAGCTGTGATGTTCTTCTGCTGGTGTCGCCCATCCACTGCATAAGTCCAGCTCATGTACATTCTTCTAGGCTTGGTGGTCTTCTGGTATCGCCCATTCACCTAAAGGTTCCAGGTGATGTACATTCTTCCAGCCTTGGGTTTTTTTTGCTGATGCAGCCTATCCACCTCAAGGTTCCAGGTGTTGTACGTTCTTCCAGCCTTGGTGATCTTCTGGTGTCGCCCATTCACCTCAAGGTTCCAGGTGTTGTACATTCTTCCAGCCTTGGTGGTCTTCTGGTGTTGCCCATTCACCTCAAGGTTCTAGGTGTTGTACATTCTTCCAGTCTCGGGGGTCTTCTGGTGTCACCCACAATCTCTGATCACATTTCTCCCTCATTCCGGTGTTTGATGTGAGCAATAACTGAAGATCCTGACCTGTTTCTGCCTCATTGTATGACTGCATAACGAGAGGTGGATAGGTCTTCCTCATACATTGCTTGGCTAGTCTATGTTCCAACGCATCTTCAGCATGGACCGAAGAAGAATACAGAACCCCCCCCCCCCCAGCAAAGGTGCTGTCACATTCTGCAAAGCTTTTCATGCATATCATCGGATGTTCTTGTTGTGAACACAAGGTGGAACATTATGATTTCATATACAATGCCTATGTACAGATACTGCAGATATTTTGTTCTTTTCCTCTCTAGCTTTTATCTGTCATGCCTGAAGGAGTTCCTCAATTTTTGTGTTTTTTCCCTCATTTTTAGTCTTTGTGACAATGACCATTCTTTAGCTGGTGTATGTTTGTTTTCTACTGGTTTTCCTTTTAGGCACCCCTCCTTTACTAAACTGCACTCATTGTACCCAACCCGGGATACTGGCTTATTCTTCCATATCTCAGTTGTGGACCGCTGAGGTGTTCACCTCTGGGGAAGAAATACCTTGGTGGGCTACAACTGGGACATGGAGGAAGTAAGCAATGCTGGGGTGGGTTAGTGGTTTGAAAGTAAATGTACTACTGAGTGCCTCAGCCCTCCTCTATGATCAGCATAGCTTGTTGGTACTGCCATAGACGTTCAGAGCCTCAGCCCTCCTCTATGATCGGCATAGCTTGTTGGTACTGCCATAGACGTTCAGAGCCTCAGCCCTCCTCTGTGATCGGCATAGCTTGCTGGTACCGCCATAGATGTTCAGAGCCTCAGCCCTCATGTATGATCGGCATAGCTTGCTGGTACCGCCATAGACATTCATAGAACCAAACCGATATCTGTAGCAGATCATTCACCTCTGTGAACCATTGAGAAGCTGGCTGTCAGTGAGTGAAGGGTTTCTCTTTCCTGGGGACCCCCTTTTAAGATGTCAGCCAGTCACATTCCCACCAGGAGCTCACAAGACCCGAGGCCTCCAGTCAATGTGTTTTTCCTGCTTGTCTTTTAGGATCGCCAAGAAGATGCTTCTACAGGAAATAAAAGCCGGTTTGTCATCTGATGATGAAGTTTCTTCTGATGAGCCCGAGGAAGGCAAGAAAGAGAAGAAGGTCAAATCTCGGAAAGACGGCAAAGATGATCAGGATGACGGTGAGATTCAGCTTACTGACTGTTGTGTAAATGGTAAAGTGATATTGAAGGCAACCCTTTTCTTTTGGACGTTGTATCGGTTTCTACAAATGTCTTGTTGTAATGGGTGTAAGAATGTCAGATGTTGGATTAGAGGGTACCCCCCTATAACCTTGCTGGGAGTGATGGTTAACACTAAAGAAAGGTTTCCGCGCTCACGGACCCAGGCTTGCAGCCCCCCCTTTAAAACACGCCCTCAAAAGGGTGGAATAGAATAGAATGAATTTATAAATAGGGGTAGGTGGCGCTACCTGTACTGGATACCTAATTGAATATATAATCTCAACTGGGTGCCCAAATGTGCACTCTAAAAATAAATGAATAAAACAAGTTATATATTGAATATGTGCCAAATTTGGTTAATGTGCCGTCCCAGTGTATGCAAACAGCTAAATCCTTATTTGTGTAAAAAGGTGTAAATACACCCACCCCCCTATAGGTGTACTAGAGGGGTTAAATGAATAAAAAATCCTCTTATAAACTAGTGTGATCATTAACCAGTTAACAATTATTATTATTATAACAACTGATATAAGTGTTAGCAAATTATCCCCCAGCAGACAGCTGGGCAGCTAAATATAGCCTATACACAGTTCATCAGCATTAAAAAACCCTAATGCACCTAGAAAAATGTGAAATTGATTATTTAGAACCACATTGGATGTGCAAAAATATGTGTTAAAGGAATAAAAACGTGAAAAAATGAGTAAATCAAAAAATCTATTAATGAAAGTCCCAGCTTGCAAAGTTCCATATATTTCCACCAAATCCAAGTAATCTGTGTAAGGTGACTTTTGTGACAGCAACAGTTGATATCCAGTGACTCCGGTGCTCCCCCTCAAGGATCCCCACTCACCAGCTCCATGCACCCCTACAGGGGTAAACAGCATATAATCTCCGGCTCCCGATAGCGTCTAGGATTCCAGTGGGGTACTCCCTGGAACTATCCACTCCAAATAAGTATGCCTTCAGAGCTCCGGGTTCCCCTCACATGAAAGAGACAGGGCTCCTTGGCTCCAGCAATGTGACGTCCTGGAGGATCTCCCCACGTCACATTGCTGGAGCCAAGGAGCCCTGTCTCTTTCATGTGAGGGGAACCCGGAGCTCTGAAGGCATACTTATTTGGAGTGGATAGTTCCAGGGAGTACCCCACTGGAATCCTAGACGCTATCGGGAGCCGGAGATTATATGCTATTTACCCCTGTAGGGGTGCATGGAGCTGGTGAGTGGGGATCCTTGAGGGGGAGCACCGGAGTCACTGGATATCAACTGTTGCTGTCACAAAAGTCACCTTACACAGATTACTTGGATTTGGTGGAAATATATGGAACTTTGCAAGCTGGGACTTTCATTAATAGATTTTTTGATTGTTTGATTTACTAATTTTTTTCACGTTTTTATTCCTTTAACACATTTTTGCACATCCAATGTGGTTCTAAATAATCAATTTCACATTTTTCTAGGTGCATTAGGGTTTTTTAATGCTGATGAACTGTGTATAGGCTATATTTAGCTGCCCAGCTGTCTGCTGGGGGATAATTTGCTAACACTTATATCAGTTGTTATAATATTAATAATTGTTAACTGGTTAATGATCACACTAGTTTATAAGAGGATTTTTTATTAATTTAACCCCTCTAGTACACCTATAGGGGGGTGGGTGTATTTACACCTTTTTACACAAATAAGGATTTAGCTGTTTGCATACACTGGGACGGCACATTAACCAAATTTGGCACATATTCAATATATAACTTGTTTTATTCATTTATTTATTATTAGAGTGCACATTTGGGCACCCAGTTGAGATTATATATTCAATTAGGTATCCAGTACAGGTAGCGCCACCTACCCCTATTTATAAATTCATTCTAGTGATGGTTAACGGTTTACTGACTTTCTATTTCGGTCTCTCTGAATATAACAGATCAGACCAATGAGGACAGTTCAGACTCCGATAGTGACTCAGAATCTGCAAAGAAGCCCCGATACAGACACCGCCTGCTGCGTCACAAGCTGTCTGTGAGTGAAGGCGAGTCCGATGATGAAAAAGACGGCAAGAAAAAGAAGAAAGACAAATCTGCCAATTCCAAGGATGGAAAACGGCGAAACCGAAGAAAGGGTACGATGAGTGACTCAGTCTGCATTGTACTGACCCCATCACCATAATCTACATTGTACTGACCCCGTCACCATAATCTACATTGTACTGACCCCGTCACCATAATCTACATTGTACTGACCCCGTCACCATAATCTGCATTGTACTGACCCCGTCACCATAATCTGCATTGTACTGACCCCGTCACCATAATCTACATTGTACTGAACCCGTCACCATAATCTACATTGTACTGACCCCGTCACCATAATCTACATTGTACTGACCCCGTCACCATAATCTACATTGTACTGACCCCGTCACCATGTTGTGCATTGTACTGACCCCGTCACCATAATCTACATTGTACTGACCCCGTCACCATAATCTACATTGTACTGACCCCGTCACCATAATCTACATTGTACTGACCCCGTCACCATAATCTGCATTGTACTGACCCCGTCACCATGGTGTGCATTGTACTGACCCCGTCACCATAATCTGCATTGTACTGACCCCGTCACCATAATCTACATTGTACTGACCCCATCACCATAATCTACATTGTACTGACCCCGTCACCATAATCTACATTGTACTGACCCCGTCACCATAATCTACATTGTACTGACCCCGTCACCATAATCTGCATTGTACTGACCCCGTCACCATAATCTGCATTGTACTGACCCCGTCACCATAATCTGCATTGTACTGACCCCGTCACCATGGTGTGCATTGTACTGACCCCGTCACCATAATCTACATTGTACTGACCCCGTCACCATAATCTACATTGTACTGACCCCGTCACCATAATCTACATTGTACTGACCCCGTCACCATAATCTACATTGTACTGACCCCGTCACCATAATCTACATTGTACTGACCCCGTCACCATAATCTACATTGTACTGACCCCGTCACCATAATCTGCATTGTACTGACCCCGTCACCATAATCTGCATTGTACTGACCCCGTCACCATAATCTGCATTGTACTGACCCCGTCACCATGGTGTGCATTGTACTGACCCCGTCACCATAATCTACATTGTACTGACCCCGTCACCATAATCTACATTGTACTGACCCCGTCACCATAATCTACATTGTACTGACCCCGTCACCATAATCTACATTGTACTGACCCCGTCACCATAATCTACATTGTACTGACCCCGTCACCATAATCTACATTGTACTGACCCCGTCACCATAATCTGCATTGTACTGACCCCGTCACCATAATCTGCATTGTACTGACCCCGTCACCATAATCTGCATTGTACTGACCCCGTCACCATGGTGTGCATTGTACTGACCCCGTCACCATAATCTACATTGTACTGACCCCGTCACCATAATCTACATTGTACTGACCCCGTCACCATAATCTACATTGTACTGACCCCGTCACCATAATCTACATTGTACTGACCCCGTCACCATAATCTACATTGTACTGACCCCGTCACCATAATCTACATTGTACTGACCCCGTCACCATAATCTGCATTGTACTGACCCCGTCACCATAATCTGCATTGTACTGACCCCGTCACCATGGTGTGCATTGTACTGACCCCGTCACCATAATCTACATTGTACTGACCCCGTCACCATAATCTACATTGTACTGACCCCGTCACCATAATCTACATTGTACTGACCCCGTCACCATAATCTACATTGTACTGACCCCGTCACCATGGTGTGCATTGTACTGACCCCGTCACCATAATCTACATTGTACTGACCCCGTCACCATAATCTACATTGTACTGACCCCGTCACCATAATCTACATTGTACTGACCCCGTCACCATAATCTACATTGTACTGACCCCGTCACCATGGTGTGCATTGTACTGACCCCGTCACCATAATCTGCATTGTACTGACCCCGTCACCATAGTCTGCATTGTACTGACCCCGTCACCATAATCTGCATTGTACTGACCCCGTCACCATAATCTGCATTGTACTGACCCCGTCACCATAATCTACATTGTACTGACCCCGTCACCATGGTGTGCATTGTACTGACCCCGTCACCATAATCTGCATTGTACTGACCCCGTCACCATAATCTGCATTGTACTGACCCCGTCACCATGGTGTGCATTGTACTGACCCTGTCACCATAATCTACATTGTACTGACCCCGTCACCATAATCTACATTGTACTGACCCCGTCACCATAATCTACATTGTACTGACCCCGTCACCATAATCTACATTGTACTGACCCCGTCACCATAATCTGCATTGTACTGACCCCGTCACCATGGTGTGCATTGTACTGACCCCGTCACCATAATCTACATTGTACTGACCCCGTCACCATAATCTACATTGTACTGACCCCGTCACCATAATCTGCATTGTACTGACCCTGTCACCATAATCTGCATTGTACTGACCCCGTCACCATAATCTACATTGTACTGACCCCGTCACCATAATCTGCATTGTACTGACCCCGTCACCATGGTGTGCATTGTACTGACCCCGTCACCATAATCTGCATTGTACTGACCCCGTCACCATAATCTGCATTGTACTGACCCCGTCACCATAATCTGTATTGTACTGACCCCGTCACCATAATCTGCATTGTACTGACCCCGTCACCATAATCTACATTGTACTGACCCCGTCACCATAATCTGCATTGTACTGACCCCGTCACCATGGTGTGCATTGTACTGACCCCGTCACCATGGTGTGCATTGTACTGACCCCGTCACCATAGTCTGCATTGTACTGACCCCGTCACCATAATCTGCATTGTACTGACCCTGTCACCATAATCTGCATTGTACTGACCCCGTCACCATGGTGTGCATTGTGCTGACCCCGTCACCATGGTGTGCATTGTGCTGACCCCGTCACCATGGTGTGCATTGTGCTGACCCCGTCACCATGGTGTGCATTGTGCTGACCCCGTCACCATGGTGTGCATTGTGCTGACCCCGTCACCATGGTGTGCATTGTGCTGACCCCGTCACCATAGTCTGCATTGTACTGACCCCGTCACCATAATCTGCATTGTACTGACCCCGTCACCATAGTCTGCATTGTACTGACCCCGTCACCATAATCTGCATTGTACTGACCCCGTCACCATAATCTGCATTGTACTGACCCCGTCACCATGGTGTGCATTGTGCTGACCCCGTCACCATGGTGTGCATTGTGCTGACCTCATCATGTGACCTCTGCTTGGGGGTGACGGTTGCAGATCTCCCCCCTTCCCCGGACTTCTGCATTGCATTGAGTCGCCCCTTTTCTGCCCAGCACCCCAAACACCCCAAGAAAAGTGTGCAGGATTTGCAGTATTGCAGCCCCATGGACGCACGGTAGAGCGCTCACAGTGCAGGCGCATTGGGGGGGGTGTAGAATGCATGGCAGTATTTTGGTTTGATCCGGCCTTCATGTCTTGTAGTGACCAGCGATGAGTCTGGATCTGCCAGCGACGACTCGGATGTCAGCGAGGGAGACAGCGAAAGTGACTCCGATGATCAGCGACCCAGAACCAGGTCAGTACATAAAGGAGAACTCCGCTCCGCACACATTACTAAGAAACCCGCCAATGTATGATGGGACCTCATTCTATAATGTGGTGTCAGAGCGGCACAGGGAAGCGGTGTGACTCGGAGAGACGGACACCTGACAACGCCAATTGGCTTCTGTTCTATTACAGGGCAGCGAGGAAAGAGGCCGAGGAAAAAGGGAGGAGCTACAAGCAGAAGAAGAAGAGGAGGCGGATAAAGGTGCAGGACTCCTCCAGTGACTCCAAGGTATTGGTCAGATCATCGGTGTCACTGTACATCTATAGAGAGGTCACGTCCTGGTCACCTCTGACCTCAGGGACACGAGCATTGGAAATGGGCAATGAAGGGGAGAAGGGAGTGAACCTATCAGAGATCAGCTCTCTCACCACTAAGATAAGTGAAAGGAAACGGGGACACAGCCAGGCAGTGCATTGTAATGTGTGTATGAGGACACAGCCAGGCAATGTATTGTAATGTGTGTATGAGAACACAGCCAGGCAGTGTATTGTAATGTGTGTATGAGGACACAGCCAGGCAGTGCATTGTAATGTGTGTATGGGGGACACAGCCAGGCAATGTATTGTAATGTGTGTATGAGGACACAGCCAGGCAATGTATTGTAATGTGTGTATGAGGACACAGCCAGGCAATGTATTGTAATGTGTGTATGAGAACACAGCCAGGCAGTGTATTGTAATGTGTGTATGAGGACACAGCCAGGCAGTGTATTGTAATGTGTGTATGAGGACACAGCCAGGCAGTGCACTGTAATGTGTGTATGGGGGACACAGCCAGGCAGTGTATTGTAATGTGTGTATGAGAACACAGCCAGGCAATGTATTGTAATGTGTGTATGAGGACACAGCCAGGCAGTGCACTGTAATGTGTGTATGAGGGACACAGCCAGGCAATGTATTGTAATGTGTGTATGAGGACACAGCCAGGCAATGTATTGTAATGTGTGTATGAGGACACAGCCAGGCAATGTATTGTAATGTGTGTATGGGGGACACAGCCAGGCAATGTATTGTAATGTGTGTATGGAGGACACAGCCAGGCAATGTATTGTAATGTGTGTATGGAGGACACAGCCAGGCAATGTATTGTAATGTGTGTATGGAGGACACAGCCAGGCAATGTATTGTAATGTGTGTATGAGAACACAGCCAGGCAGTGTATTGTAATGTGTGTATGAGAACACAGCCAGGCAATGTATTGTAATGTGTGTATGAGAACACAGCCAGGCAGTGTATTGTAATGTGTGTATGAGAACACAGCCAGGCAATGTATTGTAATGTGTGTATGGGGGACACAGCCAGGCAGTGTATTGTAATGTGTGTATGAGGACACAGCCAGGCAATGTATTGTAATGTGTGTATGAGGACACAGCCAGGCAGTGCACTGTAATGTGTGTATGAGGGACACAGCCAGGCAATGTATTGTAATGTGTGTATGAGAACACAGCCAGGCAGTGCACTGTAATGTGTGTATGAGGGACACAGCCAGGCAGTGTATTGTAATGTGTGTATGAGAACACAGCCAGGCAATGTATTGTAATGTGTGTATGAGGACACAGCCAGGCAGTGCACTGTAATGTGTGTATGAGGGACACAGCCAGGCAGTGTATTGTAATGTGTGTATGAGAACACAGCCAGGCAATGTATTGTAATGTGTGTATGAGAACACAGCCAGGCAGTGTATTGTAATGTGTGTATGAGGACACAGCCAGGCAATGTATTGTAATGTGTGTATGAGGACACAGCCAGGCAATGTATTGTAATGTGTGTAGGAGGACACAGCCAGGCAATGTATTGTAATGTGTGTATGAGGACACAGCCAGGCAATGTATTGTAATGTGTGTATGAGGACACAGCCAGGCAGTGCACTGTAATGTGTGTATGAGGGACACAGCCAGGCAATGTATTGTAATGTGTGTATGAGGACACAGCCAGGCAATGTATTGTAATGTGTGTATGGGGGACACAGCCAGGCAGTGCATTGTAATGTGTGTATGAGAACACAGCCAGGCAATGTATTGTAATGTGTGTATGAGGACACAGCCAGGCAGTGCACTGTAATGTGTGTATGAGGGACACAGCCAGGCAATGTATTGTAATGTGTGTATGAGGACACAGCCAGGCAATGTATTGTAATGTGTGTATGGGGGACACAGCCAGGCAGTGCATTGTAATGTGTGTATGAGAACACAGCCAGGCAATGTATTGTAATGTGTGTATGAGGACACAGCCAGGCAATGTATTGTAATGTGTGTATGAGGACACAGCCAGGCAATGTATTGTAATGTGTGTATGAGGACACAGCCAGGCAATGTATTGTAATGTGTGTATGAGGACACAGCCAGGCAATGTATTGTAATGTGTGTATGAGGACACAGCCAGGCAATGTATTGTAATGTGTGTATGGGGGACACAGCCAGGCAATGTATTGTAATGTGTGTATGAGGACACAGCCAGGCAATGTATTGTAATGTGTGTATGGGGGACACAGCCAGGCAATGTATTGTAATGTGTGTATGGGGGACACAGCCAGGCAATGTATTGTAATGTGTGTATGGGGGACACAGCCAGGCAATGTATTGTAATGTGTGTATGGAGGACACAGCCAGGCAATGTATTGTAATGTGTGTATGAGGACACAGCCAGGCAATGTATTGTAATGTGTGTATGAGGGACACAGCCAGGCAATGTATTGTAATGTGTGTATGAGGACACAGCCAGGCAATGTATTGTAATGTGTGTATGAGAACACAGCCAGGCAATGTATTGTAATGTGTGTATGAGGACACAGCCAGGCAATGTATTGTAATGTGTGTATGGGGGACACAGCCAGGCAATGTATTGTAATGTGTGTATGGGGGACACAGCCAGGCAATGTATTGTAATGTGTGTATGAGGACACAGCCAGGCAATGTATTGTAATGTGTGTATGAGAACACAGCCAGGCAATGCATTGTAATGTGTGTATGAGGACACAGCCAGGCAATGTATTGTAATGTGTGTATGAGGACACAGCCAGGCAGTGCACTGTAATGTGTGTATGGGGGACACAGCCAGGCAATGTATTGTAATGTGTGTATGGGGGACACAGCCAGGCAATGTATTGTAATGTGTGTATGGGGGACACAGCCAGGCAATGTATTGTAATGTGTGTATGGGGGACACAGCCAGGCAATGTATTGTAATGTGTGTATGAGGACACAGCCAGGCAATGTATTGTAATGTGTGCATGGGGGACACAGCCAGGCAATGTATTGTAATGTGTGTATGGAGGATACAGCCAGGCAATGTATTGTAATGTGTGTATGAGGACACAGCCAGGCAATGTATTGTAATGTGTGTATGAGGACACAGCCAGGCAATGTATTGTAATGTGTGTATGGAGGACACAGCCAGGCAATGTATTGTAATGTGTGTATGGGGGACACAGCCAGGCAATGTATTGTAATGTGTGTATGGGGGATACAGCCAGGCAATGTATTGTAATGTGTGTATGAGGACACAGCCAGGCAATGTATTGTAATGTGTGTATGAGGACACAGCCAGGCAATGTATTGTAATGTGTGTATGAGGACACAGCCAGGCAATGTATTGTAATGTGTGTATGAGGACACAGCCAGGCAATGTATTGTAATGTGTGTATGAGAACACAGCCAGGCAATGTATTGTAATGTATTCTCTGCATAGGACCCCGGGATGAATGATCTGTGTAGTCTGAGCTGGTTGTAATGCCTCCCTGTATGCTGTAGGTGTCACTGTTGTCGTTCTTCAGATGTAATGAATAGAACTCCTGGCAGATCAGAAAGTCGTCTTCTGCCCTCCCTATGGGGCACCCCACCCTAAACCATTGATTTGTACTTGGGAGATGCATATAGAAGGTTCACCCTCCGGCATCTTTTGGGAATTTTTGTGCCCCTGGTTTCCCCATAAAACACAGTAGTAGGGCGGCACATCCGGAAATGAAGAAATATAATATTAGGTCCATGAAGTTTAAAAACCTGACACCCAAACGATCCAAGGTGTTCAGTAGACGTTTTTCACACAAACGTGCTTACTCATTACCCTGGTTTCCCCCAGTGCAGTTTCCAGTGATAGACCGTGTGTCAGTAAAGAAGAATGGTCCTCCTAGTGATAGACTGTGTGTCAGTAAAGAAGAATGGTCCTCCTAGTGATAGACCGTGTGTCAGTAAAGAAGAATGGCCCTCCTAGTGATAGACCGTGTGTCAGTAAAGAAGAATGGTCCTCCTAGTGATAGACCGTGTGTCAGTAAAGAAGAATGGTCCTCCTAGTGATAGACCGTGTGTCAGTAAAGAAGAATGGTCCTCCTAGTGATAGACCGTGTGTCAGTAAAGTAGAATGGTCCTCCTAGTGATAGACGGTGTGTCAGTAAAGAAGAATGGTCCTCCTAGTGATAGACCGTGTGTCAGTAAAGAAGAATGGTCCTCCTAGTGATAGACCGTGTGCCAGTAAAGAAGATTGGTCCTCCTAGTGATAGATCGTGTGTCAGTAAAGAATGGTCCTCCTAGTTATAGACCGTGTGTCAGTAAAGAATGGTCCTCCTAGTGATAGATCGTGTGTCAGTAAAGAATGGTCCTCCTAGTGATAGACCGTGTGTCAGTAAAGAAGAATGGTCCTCCTAGTGATAGACCGTGTGCCAGTAAAGTAGATTGGTCCTCCTAGTGATAGATCGTGTGTCAGTAAAGAATGGTCCTCCTAGTGATAGATCGTGTGTCAGTAAAGAATGGTCCTCCTAGTGATAGACCGTGTGTCAGTAAAGAATGGTTGTCCTCCCCCATTGTGGGGTCTCTGGTGTATTTCAGTGTGACATGCTCTCGGATATCATTGATCTCCCTTCAGAGGACGTTCTGATGGATCACTCTTCTGTTTTAGGGTAATTCGGAGGATGGTGACCACGACGACGACGACTCGGACTCCAAATCTCCAGGAAAAGGTCGGAAGAAGATCCGGAGAATCCTAAAAGATGACAAGCTGAGATCTGAAACTCAGAATGCCTTAAAAATGGAAGAAGAGAGGAGGAAGAGAATTGCAGAGAGAGAGCGACAGCGGGAGAAACTGCGGGAGGTGAGGGGGAATTCCCGCCATGTACTCGGCATGCTGGGAATACACGGATCGCCATTGGTTTGGGCGTAATGAATGTTATAAACTCAACTGGGAGAGATCCTTCGATGAAATTGGTTTGTGTGGCACAGGCACCCCGTATCTCCATAGGTTGTAACGTGAGAGGCGGGGTTCAGCCTATGGGACTGCAGGGTCTTTGCGTAGAGTTGAAGAGGGAGTTCCAGAGATCTCATTTCTATGGGACTGGCGACTTCCAGGGACAGCATGCGGCTCCCGAGGGCCGGATTTATATTTAGAGAAATGTCTTCAGCATCTGGTTGACATTATCAGGAAATTTTATGTTCTTTTGGGTCCTCCAGGTCGTCATTCTGGAAGATGCTTCACCTGTAAAGTGTCCAATTACCACCAAACTGGTCCTGGATGAGGACGAGGAGACCAAGGAACCCCTGGTTCAGGTGCACAAGAGCCTGGTGACCAAGCTGAAGCCTCACCAGGTAGACGGTAAGAATCTTATTCCCCAATAATGTTGGGGGGCGGCCTCTTCCATAGCCTGGCACCTCTACAGTCAGGATCGTAGTCCTGCAGATGAGATATTGTCTCCTTTCTGAGTCACTGATCAGTAATCACTCGGAATAGTAAATAATAATCAACTGTTTCGTGTTTTTTTGGTGGTAGTGAAATCTCAAACCTGAACCGGGTGAGGAGAGGAGAGTGATGGGGGGGGGGGGGGGAGGGTGTTTATACCGGCGGCTCTCTGGGGTTGGTGGGGGAGGGTTGTACTGGGGGCTCTCTGGGGTTGGTGGGGGAGGGTTGTACTGGGGGCTCTCTGGGGTTGGTGGGGGAGGGTTGTACTGGGGGCTCTCTGGGGTTGGTGGGGGAGGGTTGTACTGGGGGCTCTCTGGGGTTGGTGGGGAGGGTTATACCGGCGGCTCTCTGGGGTTGGTGGGGGGAAGGTTATACCGGCGGCTCTCTGGGGTTGGTGGGGGGAAGGTTATACCGGCGGCTCTCTGGGGTTGGTGGGGGAGGGTTGTACTGGGGGCTCTCTGGGGTTGGTGGGGAGGGTTATACTGGGGGCTCTCTGGAGTTGGTGGGGGTAAGGTTATGCTGGGGGCTCTCTGGGGTTGGTGGGGGAGGGTTTTACTGGGGGCTCTCTGGGGTTGGTGGGGGTGGTTATACTTTGGGCTCTCTGGAGTTGGTGGGGGAGGGTTTACTGGGGGCTCTCTGGGGTTGGTGGGGGAGGGTTGTACTGGGGGCTCTCTGGGGTTGGTGGGGGAGGGTTGTACTGGGGGCTCTCTGGGGTTGGTGGGGGAGGGTTGTACTGGGGGCTCTCTGGGGTTGGTGGGGAGGGTTATACTGGGGGCTCTCTGGGGTTGGTGGGGGAGGGTTGTACTGGGGGCTCTCTGGGGTTGGTGGGGAGGGTTATACTGGGGGCTCTCTGGAGTTGGTGATGGTAAGGTTATGCTGGGGGCTCTCTGGGGTTGGTGGGGGAGGGTTGTACTGGGGGCTCTCTGGGGTTGGTGGGGGAGGGTTGTACTGGGGGCTCTCTGGGGTTGGTGGGGGAGGGTTGTACTGGGGGCTCTCTGGGGTTGGTGGGGGAGGGTTGTACTGGGGGCTCTCTGGGGTTGGTGGGGGGGGGGGTTTACTGGGGGGCTCTCTGGGGTTGGTGGGGGAGGGTTGTACTGGGGGCTCTCTGGGGTTGGTGGGGGAAGGTTATACCGGCGGCTCTCTGGGATTGGTGGGGGAGGGTTGTACTGGGGGCTTTCTGGGGTTGGTGGGGGTGGTTATACTTTGGGCTCTCTGGAGTTGGTGGGGGAGGGTTGTACTGGGGGCTCTCTGGGATTGGTGGGGGAGGGTTGTACTGGGGGCTCTCTGGGGTTGGTGGGGGAGGGTTGTACTGGGGGCTTTCTGGGGTTGGTGGGGGTGGTTATACTTTGGGCTCTCTGGAGTTGGTGGGGGGGGGTTTACTGGGGGCTCTCTGGGGTTGGTGGGGGAGGGTTGTACTGGGGGCTTTCTGGGGTTGGTGGGGGTGGTTATACTTTGGGCTCTCTGGAGTTGGTGGGGGGGGGTTTACTGGGGGCTCTGTGTAACATGTGATTGTGTCCCCCCTCCAGGTGTTCAGTTCATGTGGGATTGTTGCTGTGAGTCCTTGAAGAAGACGAAGAAGGAGTCGGGCTCGGGGTGTATCTTGGCTCATTGTATGGGTCTTGGGAAGACATTGCAGGTGAGGTTTGTATTGGGGTCACCAGGCAGGGAGCCGCCGACTCTCCCACACAGAGAGGTCAGAGGGGGTGGGAGGTTCCCGACCACAATATATATATGTGTGTATATATATATGTGTGTGTATGATAGAGATATATATATAATATTACATATACACGTTGTGCTTTGCGAGTTGTTTACCAGGTTTTTGGATGCAGAGATACACTATATTCCCAAAAGTATTGGGACACCGGCCTTTACAGAAGGCCTGGCTCACAGTCTCCGCTCTAATTCATCCCAAAGGTGTTCTATCGGGTTGAGGTCAGGACTCTGTGCAGGCCAGTCAAGTTCCTCCACCCCAAACTCGCTCATCCATGTCTTTATGGACCTTGCTTTGTGCTCTGGTCCAAATCATTTGGTGGAGGGGGAATTATGGTGTGGGGGAGGGGGGGGGGGTATTATGGTGGGTCTCTTTTTTTTTTTTTTTTTTTTTTTTTTCAGGGGTTGGGTTTGGCCCCTTAGTTCCTGTGAAGGGAAGTCTTAGGGCGTCAGCATACCAAGACTTCTTGGACAATTTCATGCTCCCAACTTTGTGGGAACATGACTGCCCACCAGTGCACAAAGCAAGGTCCCCAACCATCTGTACACTGAGAACTGAGTGATCACATGACTGCTGATCGCTCAGTTCTGCTCTGAGCACAGGGCAGTGACTGATTAGTCTCCAGCTCTCTGCTCTGCCCCTCCAGTGCTCACTGAAATGCCGGGCTGTGGAGGGGGTGGGTAGCGGCTGGATCAGGCTCTCAGCGGCACAGTAAGAAGCTGAGCTGGCTTCTGGTCAGGGATCTGGGTGCATCCTGACATTGTGGGGATCCCTGCAGAACCATCAGCAGACTTTAGCCCCACTGTTGGCTGAATTTGGGTCACAGGAGAGCAGAACCAAGTGTGCCCCCCCCCCAGAAGTATGACCAGAAGAGCTTTCCCCGTACTTCTTTAAATGTTCCGCCTCCTCCCTCTCATTTTCAGCACCAAAGGTGAATTGTCCACTCCGGGTTTTCTTGTGTCCATGTCCTCCGATCCGCACATAGAACACCCCTGGCACTGGTCTGTGTGGGGGGGTCACATGTCGGGTTTCCCTGGCACTGGTCTGTGGGGGGGGGGGTTCACATGTCGGGTTTCCCTGGCACTGGTCTGTGTGGGGGGGTCACATGTCGGGTTTCCCTGGCACTGGTCTGTGTGGGGGGGTCACATGTCGGGTTTCCCTGGCACTGGTCTGTGGGGGGGTCACATGTCGGGTTTCCCTGGCACTGGTCTGTGGGGGGGGTCACATGTCGGGTTTCCCTGGCACTGGTCTGTGGGGGGGTCACATGTCGGGTTTCCCTGGCACTGGTCTGTGGGGGGGGGGTCACATGTCGGGTTTCCCTGGCACTGGTCTGTGGGGGGGTCACATGTCGGGTTTCCCTGGCACTGGTCTGTGGGGGGGTCACATGTCGGGTTTCCCTGGCACTGGTCTGTGGGGGGGTCACATGTCCGGTTTCCCTGGCACTGGTCTGTGGGGGGGGGGTCACATGTCGGGTTTCCCTGGCACTGGTCTGTGGGGGGGTCACATGTCGGGTTTCCCTGGCACTGGTCTGTGGGGGGGGGTCACATGTCGTGTTTCCCTGGCACTGGTCTGTGGGGGGGGGGTCACATGTCGGGTTTCACTGGTCTGTGGGGGGGTCACATGTCGGGTTTCCCTGGCACTGGTCTGTGGGGGGGGGTCACATGTCAGGTTTCCCTGGCACTGGTCTGTGGGGGGGTCACATGTCGGGTTTCCCTGGCACTGGTCTGTGGGGGGGGGAGGGGGTCACATGTCGGGTTTCCCTGGCACTGGTCTGTGGGGGGGTCACATGTCGGGTTTCCCTGGCACTGGTCTGTGGGGGGGTCACATGTCGGGTTTCCCTGGCACTGGTCTGTGGGGGGTCACATGTCGGGTTTCCCTGGCACTGGTCTGTGGGGGGGGGGGTCACATGTCGGATTTAGCACACCCCTGGCACTGGTCTGTGGGGGGGGGTCACATGTCGGGTTTCCCTGGCACTGGTCTGTGGGGGGGTCACATGTCGGGTTTCCCTGGCACTGGTCTGTGGGGGGGGGGGGTCACATGTCGGGTTTCCCTGGCACTGGTCTGTGGGGGGGGTCACATGTCGGGTTTCCCTGGCACTGGTCTGTGGGGGGGTCACATGTCGGGTTTCCCTGGCACTGGTCTGTGGGGGGGTCACATGTCGGGTTTCCCTGGCACTGGTCTGTGGGGGGGTCACATGTCGGGTTTCCCTGGCACTGGTCTGTGGGGGGGGGGTCACATGTCGGGTTTCCCTGGCACTGGTCTGTGGGGGGGGGGTCACATGTCGGGTTTCCCTGGCACTGGTCTGTGGGGGGGGTCACATGTCGGGTTTCCCTGGCACTGGTCTGTGGGGGGGTCACATGTCGGGTTTCCCTGGCACTGGTCTGTGGGGGGGTCACATGTCGGGTTTCCCTGGCACTGGTCTGTGGGGGGGTCACATGTCGGGTTTCCCTGGCACTGGTCTGTGGGGGGGGGGTCACATGTCGGGTTTCCCTGGCACTGGTCTGTGGGGGGGGGGGGATTCACATGTCGGGTTTCCCTGGCACTGGTCTGTGGGGGGGGGTCACATGTCGGGTTTCCCTGGCACTGGTCTGTGGGGGGGGGGGGGGTTCACATGTCGGGTTTCCCTGGCACTGGTCTGTGGGGGGGGTCACATGTCGGGTTTCCCTGGCACTGGTCTGTGGGGGGGTCACATGTCGGGTTTCCCTGGCACTGGTCTGTGGGGGGGGTCACATGTCGGGTTTCCCTGGCACTGGTCTGTGGGGGGGTCACATGTCGGGTTTCCCTGGCACTGGTCTGTGGGGGGGTCACATGTCGGATTTCCCTGGCACTGGTCTGTGGGGGGGGTCACATGTCGGGTTTCCCTGGCACTGGTCTGTGGGGGGGGTCACATGTCGGGTTTCCCTGGCACTGGTCTGTGGGGGGGTCACATGTCGGGTTTCCCTGGCACTGGTCTGTGGGGGGGGGTCACATGTCGGGTTTCCCTGGCACTGGTCTGTGGGGGGGTCACATGTCGGGTTTCCCTGGCACTGGTCTGTGGGGGGGTCACATGTCGGGTTTCCCTGGCACTGGTCTGTGGGGGGGGGGTCACATGTCGGGTTTCCCTGGCACTGGTCTGTGGGGGGGGGGGGTCACATGTCGGGTTTCCCTGGCACTGGTCTGTGGGGGGGTCACATGTCGGGTTTCCCTGGCACTGGTCTGTGGGGGGGTCACATGTCGGGTTTCCCTGGCACTGGTCTGTGGGGGGGTCACATGTCGGGTTTCCCTGGCACTGGTCTGTGGGGGGGGGTCACATGTCGGGTTTCCCTGGCACTGGTCTGTGGGGGGGGTCACATGTCGGGTTTCCCTGGCACTGGTCTGTGGGGGGGGGGGGGGTCACATGTCGGGTTTCCCTGGCACTGGTCTGTGGGGGGGGGGTCACATGTCGGGTTTCCCTGGCACTGGTCTGTGGGGGGGGGGGTCACATGTCGGGTTTCCCTGGCACTGGTCTGTGGGGGGGGGGTCACATGTCGGGTTTCCCTGGCACTGGTCTGTGGGGGGGGGGTCACATGTCGGGTTTCCCTGGCACTGGTCTGTGGGGGGGGGGTCACATGTCGGGTTTCCCTGGCACTGGTCTGTGGGGGGGGGGGTCACATGTCGGGTTTCCTGGCACTGGTCTGTGGGGGGGTCACATGTCGGGTTTCCCTGGCACTGGTCTGTGGGGGGGGGGTCACATGTCAGGTTTCCCTGGCACTGGTCTGTGGGGGGGTCACATGTCGGGTTTCCCTGGCACTGGTCTGTGGGGGGGGGGGGGTCACATGTCGGGTTTCCCTGGCACTGGTCTGTGGGGGGGTCACATGTCGGGTTTCCCTGGCACTGGTCTGTGGGGGGGGGTCACATGTCGGGTTTCCCTGGCACTGGTCTG